>JAUZST010078923.1:4742-20818 GCA_034779995.1 Parotocinclus haroldoi | reverse complement strand
CCTGATGGTCCTGGGTTCAAATCCCACCTCTGCCAAGCTGCCACAGTTGGGTCCTTAAGCAAGGCCCTTAACCCACAACTGCTTAAATTGTAAGACTGTCTGAGTTGTAAGTCGCTCTGGATAAGAGTGTCTGCTAAAATGCTGTAAATGTAAATAATGTAATTTTAATGCAAATTTTTTTCAATGGCAAGGTGGTCATGTAGCATATCAAAGAAGACCAGAATTGTCTCAGAAATTGAGTGCCACAACCAGATTTGCAATATCTTTTTCGTTCAGTTATCAACACTAAAAGTTCAAAACTTTGTTGTTTGTCACAGGTGAAGATGGAATTGATGATTCTGATGTCTGGGGAACACAGTTGCCTTATTATAGCCACAGACATGGACAAACAAAAGACAGAAAGACCACCAGTTTCACACAGCACTGTTGCATTCATCATAACCACATTCTGAGCAAATGTGTATGTACAAATAAATGTACGTTCGTTCAAGACGTGTTTATGATAGAAACCATTTTGTCGGTGTGTTATGTTGCAAGTATACAGTAAATTGTATTCAAAACTACAATAAAGAGTTCTCTATCACATCTGAATACCAAGCCTAGAATTGAGACCACACAACCGCACAACAACCTTTCATACCTTTCATACTAAATTATGGTCAGCAGAAAAAGCGCAGGGCCAATATTTTTGACACAGGTGTTTACTCACCAATAATGATATATAAAAATTACCTGGAAGAAAGCACAGTCAGAGCACTGTCGCCATAACGACTCGGAGCGAGGCTTATTTTGACAGTACTTCTCATAAATCTGAAGATCAGTCATCTAAGCATGGAAACAAAACAGGCTTAAAGATTAGTTCACAAAAGCTTGACATTAGCCTGCCATAAATGAAGACTGATAAAAAACTTTTGGCCACGACTGAGTTACATGCATATACATGCTGAACTTGGCACAGTTTGTTTTTCACATTCCCCATAAACTCACCCGCTCTAAAAAGCATCGGCCCACAAGCTCAGGGCATGCCGTGTAGGCCTCAAGCTCTCTAAGAAAAGTCCTGGAAAACACAGTGATTAAAATTAACAACCTAAAAAGAATACTTACTGTTTAGTAATTGTACAAGTACCTTAAACCCTGAACGTAAATTCCAGAGATAAATACCATAAATACCATGAGAAACTTAGCATGTAAATGCTCACTTGTTGTGGAACTGGTAGATCTCGGCCATGTTGCCAAATAGGATGTCTTTTTTGCTCTGTAGGTTGACAGGGATGAGATGAGCCAAGCTGGGGTTGTCCATCTCATCTGCATAACCCTGCAACATGAACACACACAAAGAAATGAGTACTAAAGCATGGCAACAGAACCAAGAACTAAACATGCCTCATTCAATACAACATCTATGCATCAACTATTTTAGTCTCACTACAACTACCAGTCTAGGAGAGTAAACATGTTTCCTCCACATCATGCAAAGCACCATATTATTTACAATTAGTCATTTAGCCGAAGCTGTTATAAGATTTAAAGGATCTTCTGTTAAGGCCCTCACTTACGGATACCACAGTAGTATCTTGACATGGACTCACAATGACAAACAATGAGAACAAGGGTATCCAAGACATTATTGAATCACAGCAAGACTGTGCTCATACTCTTTGGTATTCATCATGTATTTGACAGTTTGCAGGTTAATCTGGGCAAGTTAGCTCCCTCTGTCAAAACCAATATTAGACCCAGAACTGAAATTCGATAAGCAGATACACGTGGTACTTGAGGGAGATTTTAAAATCAGCTTAAAACAATATCAAAATTTCTATATTCCTATATTTCTCAGATTCTGAAAAAAATTGACTTTTTTAGGCACATAAATGAGTATTGTTGTTTCAATTCTCTAAGTCTCGGTACCAATAACAAAAACAATGTCTCATCTTAATGATCCAGTTGTATTTGAACAGTCATTATTGCGTCCGGTACATAATTGCAATTAGGGTTTTCAAAGCCCCTTCTGTGTATATTGTGGACATGCTTAGTTTATCTGTGCCTGCGTGATCCTTGTGGTTAATCCCTCAGCTGCTCTTGAAGGCATCACAATCACAGACTAGCGATTGCTTCGCCAAGGCTTTGGAATGCTCTCCCACTCGACATTATGCGTGCCTCATCTGGGAATGTTTTTAAAGCTAAGCTTAAAACATATTACACTGGATTGCCATTTTAATATCTAGTTGCCCATATTGGTTTGTTTTATTGTCTGATAATTGTTCAGCTTTAAAACCTGCTATATAACTAAAATTGTACAAAATTGCTTTACTTATAGGTGGGATTCGAAGTCTGGTGAAATAAATGAAGAGATAATGAAAATATTTCAATATACTGTACATAGTTATGCTGAGATAAGATTAACTGAGTTTGTTAAAATATATGCAATTTTGGGGATTTTTTCTTCTCTTCCTTTTATTTTTTCAATAAGTATAAATCTGTTTTGTTGAAGGTACAAGAACTATTACCAAGCACCTAAGTGAACCAATACATTTAGCGTCTTAACAGATAGCCTTATCCAGTGCGACTTACAATTGGTACAATATTGAAATAAAAACAATTCTGTTTGATGGTTTTGCTCAAGGGGCCTAGCAATGGCACCATGGTAACTTATCCATGGTGGGATAAGTTGTTTAAAATGTGTTTTAATATCCTGCAAAAGATCTTCAATCAATATATACTAAACTCTGGTAAACAAAGTACAGTTCTGTAGGGAATAACATCAACAGAGAAGGAAATTGACAGTAAAGAAGTCCAAGCATAATTTATAACACATTATAATTCACTGAGAAGATCTCCATTTAATCGGTGCTCTGGGAGTATATTATATATACTTAGTGCTCCATTTTCACATTTATTGTCTATTTTATCAGTTCCACTTACCATATAGAATCATTTTGTTATTCTACAGTTACAGACTGTAGCTCATCTGTTTCTCTACATACTTTGTTATTTTGTGTCTCCATTACTCTGTTCTCAAATGATCAGAACCATCACAGACCAGGTACTATTTGGGTAGTTTCTCAGCACTGTGGTGACACTGCCAGGGTGGTGTGTTAGTATGTTGGGCTGGTACTAGTAGACCAGACATAGTAGTGCTGCTTGAGTTTTTAAAGACCTCACTGTCACTGATGTACTGAAAAAAGTCCATAAACCACAATATTCAGGGACCAGCATCCCATATGCTGTGAGCACTGATGGATTGGAGGAGACTAACAAACTGTGTAGCAACAGACAAGCTGTTGTCTGCTATCTACAAGATGAAGCAATATAGTAAACAAGTTTAACAGGATGAGTAAATGTTGTTTAGAAACTGATCCAATCCTACAATTATACCCCACTGTAACACACCTCCACCATATCAGAGTCACTCCAGTGCTGAGAATAATCCACCGCCCAAATAGTACCTGATCTGTGGTGGTCAGGAGCATTAGATCTACAAAGTACATAGAGAAACAGATGGACTACAGTCTGTAATTGTAGGACTATAAAGTGAATCTATATGGTACGTGAAACTTATAGAATGGACAATGCACAGTGCACAGACAATGATGTACCCCTATTAATGTAATCAATGTGTATATATTAGCCGTGTCAATTATTCAGCTGATCTTTGTGACCTGAACTTACTTGCAGTACACACAGCAGTTCCTCCACATAAGCTCTTTCTGTCTCCAACAATTCGTTCATTACATGCCTGTATGTACACAGAATCCAACACAATACCAGTCATAAATGTCACATCATGTACTTAGTGTAGCAATGTGCAGTAATAATCATAACTCCGCCCTGTTTTATTAAACCAGGCCATCTCATTGACATTATAACTTTGAGTCTTTTTTTCTGATCATTTTTTAACTGACCGTCTGAGAACAGCAAGGTTCTCCTCCTCCTCTGAGAGATACTGCTGCCTGCCATTCTGCATGAGTGTGTCACCCTGTTAGCACATATTCATTTATAAGTCAGCATCTGCAATACAGAAGTATCTATGATCTATGACATACGACTTACTTTTTTAGTGCTGATAATATCAGATGACAATGACTTCTCTCTGTGCGCTATGGGAAGTGTAAAAAAAAAATCCATTCAATATACAGAAAGACAAGTTTATTTAGTTTATAATTATGAAACCAGAAAGAAACTTGTTACTACATAATTATAATCGTACGTATAACTACAAACATGCCTCAACTGTAGAGTCAAAATAGGCTGATATTGTTTTTTTTTAATTACATTTGTTGTTTTAGCAATGTTTTAACAAGCATATATAATTATTTCTCAGTGTCTTTATTAGAAAACAACCAGCTATGGTAAAGCTATATGCAGTATTTTAAGTAACAGGGGAAAAATAGTAAAGAAAATTAGACCTGACTATTGAGGCAATATTGCATCATCGGGACAGAGAGAAAGAAAAATGCAGCCTAGGTTAAAAGAAGATCGTTGAGAAGCCTGGTATAGTGCACTTCAAAAAAGTGTTCTAGACGTCTTTTGCCTGTAGAAGCCATTCTGTTTAGAAAATTCTGCTTTTGAGGTTTGTGTGTATATTTCCAATATTATCTGTTTGCATCTTAACAAAGAGACAGAGAAAGAAAGAGACGCAGTCCCACACCATAGGACTGTGGTGACCTAGTGATTAATATACTGGACTATGTACTACTGGACTCTGCCACAGCTGGGTCCCTGATCAAGGCCCTTAACCCACAACTGTTTGGATTGTAAGGCTGTATTAATTGTAAGTAGCTCTGGATAAAGATGTCTGCTAAATGACAAATGTAAATATAAATATAATTATATATTGTCATTATACCATTGCTAAACCAATCTAAAGGTGCCCTAAAACGCTTGCACAGTACTAAAATGGAATAGAGTTATATCATAAAAACGAACCATGAGCTCAGTACTGAGCATAAAACTGAGTAATACTGTAAGGTACATAAATGACCTTGGCATACGAACAACTGTGTGGATAATCCTATTAGTAGTATTATATTACACCACTAGATGGCACCAGAGTAAAACTCTACACACACTCTCGATACTTTATATTGCCCACCTCAGACCAGACTGTAATGGCTGCTTGTGCACAGTGACATTGATGGGACATATGGACTGCATTGCAGATACTGCCAGGTCCCATTGCACACGAATATATTTTTATAGCTCCAAATACATATTAGAGTAATCACACTGTTTAGCTACAATCGCCGTTTAACCAAAATTTAGCCCCAGTCAGAATTTGAACACAAAATGAAAAGATTCCCACAAACATACCAGGAGAAGACAGGGGGGATTTGATGATTGCCTCGGGCCTTGGAGCGACCGGTTGAACAGGCCGAGTCTGCTTGGCTGCTAGCTTTTTCAGGCTAACCCTCCTCTTCTCAAACATGTCCTGCATAGAGAGCTGCTTCTGGAAGACCCGCTCGACCTGCTCCTGCACCACACGAATATCACAGCGGGTTTTAATAACACTGTACGTTTTTTTTGCTTTATGTCTTTAAAGTAAGTCATATTAAATGGCATTGTCTTTACGGTAGCATTTCAGTAAACAGTGCACTATAAACAAATGATCACATTTAACAATGGCTAAGCCACGTAAGCTTTCAGTAATTAGTAATGGCCTTAGAATGTTTTGGTTGATATGCTGTTTAAAGCAAAAATGAAGCAAATTAAATAAATAAATCAAATGTGGCTGATAATGTAGAAAACTCAAAATACTCAAACTGTATGAAGTCTAAGTTTGCTAAATAAGACAGCCATGTCAGTTATGTTTGAAGGAAAAAAACCAAGCAAGCATTTTAGTGTTTAGCAGTTTTCCTGGCACTATAATTATTTAGTGTGTATATACGTCGTCGTGTGTATATATCATCGTAAGCATTTCCTCACTGCAGTTCTCAGAACTCATCACTCCCACCATGTCACTTCCTAGGTCACGCACTGCCGAGTTCCAAATCGAGCATAGGAGGGTATCATGGCACATAGCATACCTTAAACGTGTTGAAAATATTTACATATTTAATGTATTGAAAGTGAAAACCACTACATTGCTCACTACATTTCCCAGCACTCACCATGGCTTCCTACATCACACACTGCTGATTTCCACATCAGATTGCATGAGTATTATATCGTGTCCCTTGACTGGGAAAATGAGAAAAGGTGGCATGGTGGTGCAGTGCTTGCTCTAATCTCTGAGATAGCCAGTATTGACAATGTACATAGTATATCATAATGCAAATATCATGTCATATTGCTTTGTAATGCCATATACCTATACTGTCACACATATTTTTATATTTGGCACACAGTGCCTATAAAATTCATCATATCCTTCTGAAAGTCCCTTTTTGTTACATGTTGAGGTTTATAATGTGTAAATACAACTAAGAAAAGTAAGCTTTTGCTGATGTACTTTCATTTTCAGGGTGTAATATTATAAAAGCTAAGGAATTATATTCTTCTATGTTTATGATTGCTCCCGCTAGAAGTTACCACAGCAGATCAGATCCACATATTAGACCCGGCTCACGTTTTGCTCAAGTTGCCATTCAGGCCACAAATACAGAGACTAGACACTCACAATGGAACCAACAGGCTCAAAGTATGTCTTTAGAACGTAGGAGTAAACCGAAATATCCTTAGATAATCTACATGGACACAAGGACAATATGGACTCCACACTTTAGACCAAGAACCAAAGCTGTTAGTCAAGTGTGATTGTGCCATCATTCTACTACAGTTAACAAAACACTTATTTTTTTTAAACTGCCTCCATTTTATCAAGCTTTTTTCTAAGTACAAACTATAGATGCATTGATCAATCTGTCGGTGACTCATATTGGCTGTTTTTTTAAACATGGCCGAGTCACATGTTTCCTCATACCACCAAGACCGAGGCTGGTGCATGTTCATGATGATAAAATTTGGTTGTGTTCTGAGTGTTAATCAAAATAGAAATACTACATTAGACAGCCATTTATGCAGTACGAACGATTTTCACAGTGTGCTGTTTTAAATACAGGCATGGAGAAAATAAGCCATGAGGAAGGAACAAATTTAATAAGACGTTAAAAACCGCATCACCTCGTTGAATATGCAGACAAAGCTAACGAAGGCAAAGAGGATAAAGCTGAAGCTAGCAAGAGTGCAGAGCCAGGCACAAGCTAGCCCCCCCCCGCTATCTTTTTTAAACAATGAGGTTAAAAAAATTATGTATCTGTATGTGGTCATTTATAATTCTAACCCAGAAAGAATTGGTCAAAATCCAAATTGGATGACCATATTTTCAGAAATCGGCCAAGAACATTGCAACCGGTGCATCTCTAGCCCAAACTTCAGACTTTGTAATCTGAATTTGAGTTACTTACTTTAAAGTCTGATGTCAGCACAGAATCAAACTCTCTCCATATAGCATTCAAGTCGGTCAGCTTGTACAGACTTGCTGTATCCAGGTAACGCTCGATTTCCTGCAGTGCCGACTCAGCTCCATCCTGTGACTGACACTTGTCGACAGGTTGAGAAGCTAGAAGGTAGATTCCATCATCACACCATTTGGTTGCCTGGAGGTGTGGATCAGAAATGTGTTACAGGAAGAATGTACTGCACTGTTCATTCCTATACATAATGCCTGTGATACGTTCAGAGCACAACAAAGCTTATCCGAGTGAAAATTATATAATAAGAAATGTCATTAACAATATCATCCCACCTTCTCCAGGCTGGAGTGGAGCTCCATGGCTTTGAGCAGGTGGGTCTTTTTGGCTTTCAGAACAGCTCTCACCTCCTCACACACAGCTCTAAGCTCAGAGCATTTAGGCAAGATAGAGTCCACAGCATAGTGGGAGTTCTCGATAAGAGTGTCCCCCTCACTGGCCAGGGCCAGAGCTTGGTCCAGTACATTCTGTACAGAATGAAAAAGACAAGTTACACTTTAAATGTGTAAATATTAGTAAAATCAGAATGAAAGGTAATCCACCTAGGATTTATATTTAGGTTAATATAGAAAGTTAATTGCGTATAAGAGCATCCACTAAATTATCATATTATATATTAATTTGGCACAGTTATACACATCTATGACCAGGCAGGCTTACTGTTCATCAGTATAATTTGCAATTAAATGTTGTCTTCACTCATCACTTTAATTTTGTACAGACTAATATGTATTCTACAATCAAATACCTAATTACACAGCTAATAAGGCCATAAATCAAAGGCAGCTTGCAGAGCACAATATAAAGCCAGTCGGCATAAACACAGCCAGCGACGGCATCATAAAAGCCATTTGCAAGTAACTGACATTTACAGGTATGTGCTGTTTAATATCCATCCGTCTGTTCACTTTAATGACTGAGCTCTAAATTCGGAGCTAAATTCTAAAAATCGGACTTTTGTCTCAGGAAGCACTCAAGAAGAAGTATTTTCTAAAAATATTGTGAATGTCCATAAATTTGATAGTGTCATGGCATTAGGGATGCTGTGTAGATGGTAGCCTTCCACACATTTCCAGCAGAATCTGACATATTTACGTATTATTTGCACACAGGTTTCTTGTGAAAATACCCTTTATATTTATATTACAATAGACTATTTGTTTCTATCTTCAATAGATTTAAGTACAGTATGTAACATATAGGAATCATTTTACTATTTAATCACACTATGTCACACTTATTAGCTCATTACATTAATAAGGCAGACACAAAGTGTCTATTTGACTGGTTCATTGTGCAAGCATGGTCTGTAGGCTTCATCTTTTTCCATTTTAAGACTTTTTATTTTACAGTTCATTCACTGTTTACACAGCCCTTATTTCATATAGAACAGAAATCTAGAAGGTAGGTCTACTCATATAGAAATGATTACACTCCTGTGGAGTGTGTGGGGTTCGGTATATAAACATCTCTACATTTATTGGTGGGTAGGGAGCAGAAATCTGCTGTGTAGTACTGCAATGACTGCTCCCCTCCCCCTCAATCCTATAATACCAAAGCACAGTGCAACTGAACTGCTGCAACAGCCCAATCTCCCTTCAGCTATAATGAATGGCACCCCTGCAGTTCAGCAAAGCCGAGTTTGGTTCAAACTGACGATGTTTATAAGTAAACTGTGCCAACGCCGGCAACCAAACTCGGCTTTGCTGAAGGCAAGCTGGTGATTCCAAACAGAGGAGAATTCATTTATCTGTACTGAAAGATTTATCTGTACTGTAATGATATTTGCTTTATGCTATTATGTTAATATGATCATGCTAACTGGTACCACTGAGTGTCTGCTAACCACATTTCCTGTGAAAATAGTGGTACGGATTAAGGATTTGCATATCTAATATATATTGTTCATGAAAGTGTGAGTATCTTGAACAAAGAACACACAAACAGAGGTTAGTGCTGTGTCAGCCAGTATACGCTATCTAGCTGATTAATGTCTGCCATCACACAATTCTTTAGGAACTAGGATAGGCTAGGGACTGAGCGGGAACGTCTCTGTAAGATGCACATAACACAAAGTCAGTGCTGTCACTATGATAGATGAGCTGTTTTAGGTTGTGTCTATGTGTTGGCCCTTTATTTTTACTTTATGTTATTTGTTTAGTAATTAATCATCATTCTACACCAAGAGAAACATACTTAAGTGGTGTTAGTAATAAGCATCAGAAATATAATTTGTTTAAATTAAACCAGTCTAAGGACATTATTGGTTAAGTTGACCTTTTCTTAGCTGTTGTCATATTCATTTACAGGTATGTGCGATTTAATGTGGTCAACATCAGTGAATTACAACAGGAAATAAAAATCTGTTTATGAAATACAGACGTTGCGAGGCATTAACAGCTGGTCACCTCAACAGCCAATCAACAACCTGAATCTGTATGCAGAAAGTTTAAACAGCAGAAATCTTTTATTTGTGTGTGTACCTTACCGGTCGTGAGCTTGCTTGCTTGCACATTTTTAGTAGGGACTGTTCTAACTCGGTTGAAGTGTATGTGCCTGCCCTATTGTAAGTAGCATTCCTTTGTTTTCCCCCACTATCTGTATATTCTCACTCAACTATAACTGGTGAACCAGTTCACTCGTTGATCCTCTGTTTCTGTCTGATCTTCCATATTGTTCTTAGTACCGTCTGTCAAAGTATTTTAAGTGCATTTTTAATCATCAATGGCAATGATAAGTGTTAAAGCTTTTCCCCACACAGGGTTGTAACAGTACATTACTGTATTGGCTATAATTATTATGACTTTCCATAAATTAAAAATCGGTGGCATTTCTTGTATGCGGTTTTCTTGTGAAAAAAACCCTTTATATTTACAGTACAGTAGCACGAACAGACTATGTGACTCCAGTAATGTTCATCAGCATCCATTTCAGTCAACATCCTGTTTCACTTTCCTATTGATAAAGCAGCACATACCTTTTGTAACGTTTTATAATTCTTAAATCTATAGTAAAGTCACTATTGACTACAGACTGAAGAAATAATTTAATGAATAAACACTTATTTAGACTCAGCTATTTTAGCCACATCCATTGCCAACATGTGTAAGATAAATCATACACTCAGGTTATCTCCATAATGTAGAAAGTGCCATACTGAACGTAAAGTTAATTAGGTCTTTACATTTTCCAACCCGCGACACTTTGACTACGAAACCTGGAAGGGTTTACTGTCTAATACATCACAGAGCTTAACATGCTGTTGTAACGAGATAAGCATTATTTGTTATTCAGTGCATGGTTTTAATGATTTGACTGATCAGTGTCTAGTGCGTACAATACAATATCATGTTCGTTCATACTTACACAGGTTCTTTCTTCATGACAGGTCAGCTCTTTTAGGATGTGTTCCCCATGGGCAGGGCTTATGCCCACCTCTGAGAAACTGGCCAGCTTGTCTGCAACCTGATCCAACTGGGCTCGAACCTAAAATACAATCCCATTTGATTGCAGTGCAATACGTACATGGAACAAAACACGTAATGCAACCTAAGCTGACACAAACTAAAAAGACCAAAGCTGTTGCCATACCTCCTTGAAATTATGTTCGAAATAGCGGAGCTGAAGACACTGCTCGAGCTTGGTCTGATGTCGCTCCCAGAATTCATCAAATGCTCTTTCTGTTTCATCCAACTGCCCGAGTAGCCTAGAGGTTTTAGAAGCAGGGAGGATGAGAGACTTGCAATTGAATTGAAAACAATAAAAACATTTGCTGTTATAGCTAAACACAAATTTCAACACATACACTCTGTGTACATTCACACGCACGCACATCAAATGACACACCACCCCGTCAAGTAGGTAAGCTACCACTGGCTCAACAGAACCCCGTTCAGACTGTTCTAAAATAAACATCCTTTGCCTTCAGATCCACTCTAATGCATCAAATTTAAAATCCTATAACATAGGCCAAACATAACATAAACATAAAAACAGTTTATACTTCAGTCTTGTTTCAGTAGTGAAACATCAAAACGTGAGAATTTGAGTTTCGATTGCACGTTTGTATGAGGGTTGTATTTGTTCAATCATTACATAAATACAAACCTCTGCACTGTAGCCAAGTTCTCCAGCTCATCATGGTTCATGGTGTAGTCCGGGTCTGCTACCAGCGGTTCATTGATACTTTCCAGCAAACATGCTCCCTGACTGAGTGCTACCTTCAGATCCTCCTGTAATAAGAAATGGGATAGGGGAGGAAAAGTAGGGAATTAGACAGAAAGGGCATAGGAAAATGACAAATGGTAAGGAAGAATGAAAAGAGGAAGCAGATAAAAAAGATGAATGGTAGAAAGGAAAATAACATTGCAAAGGCAATGAAAGGAATGGAAAAGAAGGGGGGAAATTGGTAAACATTGGGAAAAATTGGGAATTGCATTGCCATTCATGTACTTTAGAACGGCTTTGTTCATCTTTTTCCTCACCTTCATTGTCTCCTTCTTCTCTGTGTGAGTGCTTAGCAGGGTGGATGTGGCCTCTGCATTGTTGGGCAGCTCGGTTTCGGCCAGCTCAGTACCGAAGGCTTGGAGGGTCTGAGCTGTTTTTTTCACCATCAATGCGAAACCTTCAATGGCCTAAGATCATAAACCCAAGCACACCAATAAGTACCCATACCCAAAAAATTACCACTGAGTATACTAAAACAACCACTCTGTGAGATTTATTCTCAATCCAGAATCTACTGTTACAATAAACCACCACCAGTGCACCAAACCATAAAATAAACCCTGGCATTAAATCACAGGACCATGGGATCAATAGAGAACCTGCAGGGGTCAATCTCTGGTGCGCGGAAGGAATGTTTCATCCGATTTACCTACAAAATCTATATATGTGCAGCTTCCAAAACAGCACTGTACTTTTAGGTTTGTGTTATACAGTAACAGACTCTAAACACTTTAGGGTGCAACAGCCTTAAGCTACTATTAGATTAGCTTTACCATTATTTTAGCAACACTTTAGTGCCAATATGTAACTATTTCTCAGTTTCTTTAAACAACAGGATGTGTGGTATTAAAACAGTTCAGTACAGTGGAAAGTATTTAGTGTGTCCTCTCATTACATTTAAGCAAAATAATTATGTAGGAAATGTATTGAAATACAAAGTTGACCCTTCCAATCTACAAGGTTGATCAAGAATGGTCCTTTTGCAAGGGTAGCAGCCAATAATCCTCTATTATGGAAGGAGCACAGGGTGAAAAGTCTGAAGGGTGAAGATATGCTAAAGCTCACAAATATGGCAATGAAGTTCAGTGGAAAAGATTATTATAGAGGGACCAAGTCTGCCTTTGTCCATTTGTCGACAGTATGTTATATATGAGCATACACCATTTGCTAAATCAACAAATCTAATGGCTCAAGACTTTTGCACAGCTCTGTAGATTAGGTTGGCAAATGTTGGTGTATTTCAAAAAATAATCATAAATTCACCCATCGGTCGAATTGAATCAATCTGCTCTTCATTTCACGCTCCCTATCTTTCTGATCTCTGTACTCACTGTGCGGTGTGAGATCCACTTCTCATGGCAGTACTCCTGAGTGCCCCCTAGTTCCTGGGTGAGTTGGGACCGGTCAATGTAATTGTGCAGTTCAGTTACTGAACTAAGCATGATCACCTACAACACACATTGTACATACTTTAGCACACAGCATGCTCCAGGGCATACAATAAGATATTAGATATATAATTAGTGTTGTAATGAAGCACATTGGAACAGTGGATTTGTCTGTGTGTGCATTCATGCAGTTAATGAAGTGGGTAAGGCATAATAACGATGCTGACAGAGAACAGTTTGGCAAGTAGGACAAGTAACGCGTTTTATATAGATAATGGTACCAAGCAAACCTTTCCCACAAGCCAATCCAATTAACATATTTCTGACCCCCCAAAAAATCCACACTGTATAAAGTATATTCAGTATTCATTGTATATTGGATATTTGCCTGTCAATACTCACCTTTTAGGACCCACGGAGACACTAAGATTGTAGATGTTAAAATAAAGAATAGTGGTGTAGATCTTCACTGAGCTATGGCATTCGATCAAACTGTACTGAACCATGAATCATGTATCGTGAATCAACTTTTAACTGAAACAAGTCAGGCAGCTCGATACTTATAAGGCATGTGCTGAGTACTGAGCAAACAACGAGAACAGACATATTTTACTGGTCGAAATGTGCAGAGAGTTTGATGCATTCTGAGGGGGTCAAGAACCGATGTACCACAGTACACATCATATCTGCTAATTAAGGTATGCATGTATAGAAGCATATAAACACTTACCGGTACTTTCATTTTAAACTCATCTTTGTTTAATCTAAATAAGAGGTCGAAGAGGGTGCGCTGAAACAGGGCAGTTGGCCGCAACACCAAAACCAGCTGCAGGTTTCCTGGGAATGAGCCCTGTGAATCATACACACACACACACAAAAATTACTTACCACAACAATTTTTTTTTAACATCACCCCAAATTATTTTTAATTATTAATTATGTGCTGTCTATTATCTGGAGTTTTAAACCAACTTTTCTTCTGAGGCAAGCATGTGATGTTTTAGACAGGCCACTTACATTGCATTGAAATGTAATTTGTTTTCTTACTGCTAGTCTCTGCTAGCTGTATTAGAAACATTTCAGTGTTAATTGACTGCTTATAAAAATTTCCATTCATATCAGATAAAACATAAGGGTAATGAATTATGAATAAAAAGGTACCATTAAAAGATTTGGGTCTACTTGCCACTAATATAATAACAAAATTGCTCTGTTTTTGTGTAAGAAGCCAATGTTTTAATTGTCATATTTGCTTTTTACTGGCCTGATTTCCCCTGACTTTCCCTTGCTCTGAAACGAAAACACGCTAAAATAATTTCTGTTGCCATGACAACAGTCCTTCAACTGCAAGAGCTGGTTACATGCAACAATGGTCTTACTGCCCCCTCCTTCCTCCATGTGTGTATATTTGATCACATGGTTCATCTCAGCAACCCCCTGTGTTCATCGACTGTTCATTATGTGGTGCCTCTCACGGGGCAGAATGTCTCCTTAAATATTTATCAGCTAATCGATACTCAAAAGCGGCAAACCTCGACAGCCACTCACAGGTGAAAGACAGAGGCAGTCAGTTAATCATCCATCTATAGATCAGATTCAGTCCTACATCTGCTACATGATAGCAAACACTCGGTAGGGAAGAGCGCTCTAGTGCTGGCGCGCACACACACACAGACACACACTGCAGTCTGCCATGCTGAAATGGCTCCAGTACGTAAATATGGCAGCCGCTAGTTCTTCTGGACAGAGCCATTGTTTGTTTTGATTCTTGTTAAGTAATTAGACTGTGACTGGTTTTAAGGGGTAGCAAGCTTAATTAGTGTCTCTGATCACTAAACAATGGCTTGTTAGAGTGGACCAATGGTTAGGAGTTAACAAGGACAGTAATTAGCCTCAAATATGTACAATGCAGAACTCAATAATTGTAAATGCACTATTGTTATATATTCTAATGCATAAACACGATTCTGTCACCTCTTTCTTCCTTTTGGTTTCTACATTCATCTGTGCCCTTCTTTTGAATGTACTTTTCCCATTTCCTTTATATCTTTACCCATTTATTTGACCCATATGTTATATATATTTCCTTTTCTTATTTTGTCCCTATCTATGGCAATGTTTAATGACACATTCCCATAACCAATTCAAATAAATATGATTAATAGTTAATACTTTCACTACTTTTGCATTCTCTCTCAATGTTTTGGGCTAATCATAATTCAGCCGTCTTAGCATGGAGGCAGCCTCTGGCCCCTGACCTCTGATTACCATGAGAAATTGTTCCATTTGAGAGGATTGGCCACGCTTGCCCTGGACAAGGCAGTAATAACTGTCATGTCACACATGCCTCCTCTAAACACATCAGGAGAAGAAAGAGATGCAGACTATTATCCCTCTTAATAAGATATGTTACTGACACACGTGCTAGCGGTACTGCCCTTTGTTGTTCAAGCGTAGGTTTGGACAACATATGGAGTTTTTGTAATTCATTGTATCCCTAGTACATACACACATGGAAATCTCCTGAGACCATACACACAGAATGCAATTTCAATGATGCTAAATGCTAAACCTCAAATCTACTCTCCTTATTTCTGCTGAAATGGATACAACACTAATCCTCATATCCACATGTGCCTGTGTGTGAGAGAGAGAATGTTTGGGTACAAGGTGAGTGAATTATGTGTCTGGTATAAGTCTGCTGCTGCCCAGAGCCCCATTTTAAATCATATCTAATCTCTTGCTCTCCCTACCTGAGAGACAGAAATTAAAGGGTGCGATGGATGGCTAACGACAACAGAAGTGACTGGGAGCAAGACAAATATGGTGAAGGGAAAGTGTCTTTCGGGATATGTGTTTGGGGTGTATGTGTGAGAGAGAGTAATGGTGTTGGCTGGTGGAGGTTTGTGTGTGTGTGTTTCGGGGGGCTTTGAATTGGGGGGGGGGGAAGAGATGGAGTGAGTATTTTGAAGGGTTGTTAAATGTGTTTGAT
>JAUZST010078912.1:0-20821 GCA_034779995.1 Parotocinclus haroldoi | reverse complement strand
CTATCCTGCCGAAATACTTCATGGATCACATCGATGAGAGACAGAAATGTGTGGAGATCGATGATCCATCAAGTGACCGAGAGTGTGCGGTTAATCTAATCCACCAAAACATTGATAACGTTTGATCGCCATCACTATTTATTTGTAAATAGCCCTAATAAGGGCTTGTAATTCTGTTGATGACATCGGATGTTTAATAAAGGTTGCACTATGAACAAAGTATCCATCTATGCTGTGCTCCTTTCATAACAATACGAATCTCTACATGGTCTGTCACCAGGCTATCTAAGTTCATATTCCCTTACTGTTCTGAACAACCACTTTAATCTTCTAAAAGAGAATTTTTGTCTGTGCTTAAATTCAGATAAGTGACTGCTGGTGGTAGATCATTTAGCTTCATGGGAAATAAACTAGTCTTCTACCACCTCTGAAGTCTCTGTCTCTGCATCTCTGCTGATCATCAGAGCATGAAATATTCCATAGTAAAATGTAATTTTTTGTAATTTTTGTAAGCAGTGCTTCATTATTCACATTATTGCCACTCCCTTTGGTCCTACTAATACCTTTAAAACCAATATTAGTAAGGTTAAGAGGAGACATGGGTTTGTTTCTCACCTCCAGAATCGAAGCGTGCAAAACACTAGCATGTTCTCCATTTGGAGTTCCATTGGATAGCTTGTTTACCCAATTGGGTAAGAACCTGGCGTTTCTGACATTACTCTGTCATTTCCATAAGGTTTTACTGGTTCCCATGTTAGTTGTCAGATGAAAATGTTGCAAAATGTTTCAAGTCCTTTATAAATATTAGGATTGCATGAGATCTCATCACTAGCCATTTCTGGCCAGTATTCCAGGATATACCTATAGTGAAAAGCCATTTGTGTCATATCTAAGGCAGTGTTGTGCCCTTGCTCCATATTGGCGAGGAGTAAGTAATTAATCCTTGTCCGTAACTCTTTGTCAATCTCCTCTCTGTGCAGATACAAATCAGCTTCACGGTGACTTTAATGGGGGTTTTTGACATTACTTTCCCTCCTAACCTCATTACATCCAGAAGAGTGTGACACCCTTCAAACGGATCTTTATGAGTGTGATTGTATGTACTTTTTATCTCGGTTTAATCATATGAGAAAGAGACGAGGCAGATGTTCTCACTGACCAAAAATAATGCTCCCAGATAGAAATGTCGGATTGCTGCAAAACTCGACATGCCGTTCTGTCTCAGGCAAATATGCAAGCGATTACAGGTGGGTCTTCACACAAAAGGGCGTAACACTTCTTCCCCTCTGCCCTATACAAAGGCTCTCAGGTGCTACTTTTGGGTGGTTTAACTCTTGGTGAGAGATTGTTGCTGTTAAACTTTGCAAATTGTAACGTTTTGCTCAGTTGACAGAATTTGAAAAATGACTTTTTTATGTAATGCCTTCCATCTGGACATTCCTGAACTAGCTGTTAGGGAGCAGTGGGTGGACACACACACAAACACACACAGTAAACAGGCTCTGTACAGACCACCAACAGAGAGGAATGGCTGATCCACTGATAAGGACGAGCAGCTTCCACAGTTTTATTGTCCACCATTCAGGCACAGGTGGCACCTTCAGTACACACCCCTGCCCAGACCATTTTCTGATGCTTAGCAGAAGGATATTTGTTGTCACAGCAACCATTATGTGTCCTGCCATTGCCAAACCGTCAGTGTCACTATTGTTTACAGTGGTGTTGTGAACGAGAAAGCTGGACTGCTATGTACTGGAACTGCATCGTCTTCCCGCGACAAATCCAGGTTCTGTTTATGACCTGACAGCGGTCGTATGGTTCAATCCTACCTTTGCTGTGGAGTGACACAGTGGCCCAAATGCTGAGGTGATGATCTGGGGAGCCATCGCATATGGCAGTCGGTCACATCTCTTGCTGCATTAGTAAATTCACTTTCTATTTACACAAAAATACAACAGTTGAATCCTATTTGATGATTTGCAATCAATTTAATTTGCAAACACATTCCAAACATACTTTGAAAATCTATTTGCATCTTTCTGACAGTTTGTCTGTGGAGTTCTCTCTTCTTTTACATGTTTTTTAGATGTTTACAAATCCACAGTTTGGTCAGAAATAAATAATTTTGACAGTTCACCAACTGACCTGGCGATATGTTGTTGCGTTTCTTTTCGATCTGGGGAGCCATCGCATACGGCAGTCGGTCTCCCCTAGTAGTGATACAAGAGACACTAACAAATCAGTGATATGTGCAGGACATCCTCCAACCATATGTTACCTCTCATGGGGCTTCCAACTGTGCCCTAGCGATCACACTGGTCAGTCGTCTGATAAGGCAGGCCCAAAAACAAAATACATAACAAAGCAGAGCAGTAATAATCAATGATACAAGGGTTGAGACGTAACTCTTCACAGAGCACACCTATAACAGTATGACACGTCTTGAATCCAGACTAGAGACGGTCTAACAGTTTAATTTAGTCCTGATTTATTCTGTTGTGAATTAAGTTACGTTTTCTGATGAAGTCTAGCAGATATTAATAGGTAGCAGAGAAAACATCAATAGCGCTGTAGATTTTATACAAGTCAAGTCAAGCCAAGTCACCTTTATTTATAAAGCACATTTAAAAGACATCTAGTGTCAGCCAAAGTGCTGCACAGGAAAAGAGTAATATTTAGGTTAATTAAATGAACACGGAGACCTAGGACACATGTCACATCACATCTAAATCACCAATTATATAATTTATAATAATAAAGGACTCAAATGCTTGAGAAAAAAGATGCGTTTTTAAATTTAATTTAAAGCAGTCCAAGGTAGGGGATTCTTTAATATGAATTGAAAGACAATACCAAAGTTTTGGTGCGGCTACGGAAAAGGCACGATCGCCTTTGGACCTCATCCAAGCGTGGGACAGGTAGGAGTAATTGGTTGGAGGAACGAAGGGATCGTGAGGTGCAATGATGGTGGAGCAATGTAGAGAGGTAACGCGGTGCCAGACCAATGTGATGCGAGTACTGGAGTAATACTCTTCCATTTCTTGGTACCAGTAAGAAGTCTTGCAGGTGCATTTTAAACCAGTTGCAGACGTGAAACACTGGACTGCCGGTGGTGTGGTGGGTATGGTGAGTACAGGTATGGTGAGTTACAGTAGTCAATACGAGAAGTGATAAATGCATGGACAATTATTTCCAAGTCTTTAGATGATAGAATATTTTTAAGTTTGGCTATTCTTCTTAGAATAAAAACTGCTTTTCACAACACTGCTTATTTATTTCTCAAACGTAAGAGCTGAGTCAAAAACGACGCAAGATTTCTAGTTTTAGGTTCATCCCTAAACTGAGGAGACTGGAGAAACAGTTAGAAATCTGAATTAGGGTTGCACTTATCTGGTTCAGGACACAAACAGCTTCAGCACTGATATCAGATATCAGAGATTTTTGTTGTGCATATTTTCGCTCCGGTTCGTCTCTGGTCCGGTGTGGGAACAGACAGAGTATTGCTTAAAAACCTCTGACAGGCAGCAGATAAAACCCAAGTGTGTATCTGTACGTCACAGTGATGTGTGTGATGCTATCTTCATGCTAAAGTCTCACACACACACACACACACACAGGTACCTGCAGCAGCATTCAACGTTCACCATTTAGTCTCACACAAACATGTTTTTTTTTCACGTTAACTTTATTCCCTTCACGCTCTGCTCTACAGTTTCTGAAATATTGATTAGCATTTTAATGTCTCATTGCATTTTCATGATCTGGATCTTCTTCAGGGTTTTGTGTGTTTGTTTATTTATTTTGCTTAAAAACAGTAGTGCACATGCAGAAGCTTTCACACTTCTCATGAAATCCAAATTTCACTGCTTTGGTCTGAGTGTAGGCTGAGCATCATGTGAATGTTGCAGAAAACTGCTACACCTGGGACAGGAGGCTCGGCGCGAATGTAGTTCGCAAGAGTGCAAATATTTCAAGATTTAACTTGCAAATTATTATTATTATTATTATTATTTTATTATGCAGCTTGGTGGGTAGCATCGCTGCCTCACAGCAAAAACGACCCGGGTTCAATCCCTGGGAAGAGCGGTTTACTCTGGGTACTCCGGTACCCTTCCACAGTCCAAAGAAATGTGTTAGGTTAATTGGTGCCTCTAAAGTGGCCCTTACTGTGTGACTGTGAGTCTCAACTCTCAGCACCAACTGGCCCGTGACCATGTGAGGATTAATTGGAAGATGGTGGTTGGATATTATTATTATTATTATTGTTATTATTATGATTATTATTTTATTTTTGTTTTCTTTACATTATCAGGTTACATCCAGCACTGGCCATTGACACCATTGATAAAAATAGGCAAAAATATATATATATTTTAAAGCCTTTGTATGGTTAATTTGCTTATTTCCTCACAGAACATGCAAACATGGCTGAGTGAACTCCATTGAGATGTATGTTCTTCCTAAATATCTTACTTCTTTCAGTGTGTAGAGGTGGTACAGGGGCAAAACAGTTGGCACAGTCGTCTCACAGATCCTGCTCCCTCGGTTTGCTTCCAATGCTAAAGAGTGCTTGTGTGTTTGTGTGTGTGTGTGTGTGTGTGTGTGTGTGTGTGTGTGTGCGTGCGTGTGTGTTAATTTGTCACATTTACTGGTATGGCTGGGATGTCAGGGTCCTATATCAGGTCAGCTAAGTTACTCATAGCCTATGTCTGTGTGTGTGTGTGTGTCTGTGTGTGTGTGTTTGTGTGTGTGTTTGTATGCTCTCTTCACTTTGTGTTGTGTGCTTTTGTTGTCTCTTTTTGGCTGCACAGTCCCTAAACGTTACAGATATTAATAAATGCAGTACGTGCATGCCCGGGATCTCTGTTGCATTAGTAAATTCACTTTTTATTTACACAAAAATCCAACTGTTGAATCCTATTTGATGATTTGCAATCAATTTAATTTGCAAACACATTCCAAACATACTTCGAAAATATGTTTGCATCTTTCTGACAGTTTGTCTGTGGAGTCTGTTCTTTTACATGTTTTTTTTTAGATGTTTACAAATCCACAGTTTGGTCCGAAATAAATAATTTTGACAGTTCACCAACTGACCTGCCGATATGTTGTTGCCTTTCTTTTTCAAACTTAAACTTATTTGGTCCTAATGACTTCTGTAAAGAGTGTCATTTAATTCGGAATGTGAAAGTCACAACTTTAGGAGGCTGCACTGGGAGGCGAGAGAGAGAGGGGTATTGGGTTATGTAATGGTGGGTAACTGTTCGAACCTGAACTCATAGTCCTAGTCCACAGTTTTCTCATTCATGAGGCCACTGTAAACGAAGGCAGCAATCTGACTTGTCTATATGGGTGCGTTATATTTTGTCAATGAGTACGAATAACACAAAATTGAAAACATTAACATTAATAAATACAACAGTCCAAAATTCACCCGACACCCCCATCTGCTATATCTATCAGACTGTCACGTACCAGCTGGTCTAATTTAAGAAGAATCGTAAGTGGCGATGGTTTTACAGCAACCCGTTTACTTTGAACACGGGTTCATTTGTATGCTGGTGGAGTGTAAATGATGTGGATGGTGCAGAAAAGTGCACGTTTATGACACCATGCTGACTTTTGGATCAATGTCACCGTGTGAAATGTGACTGTTTTATCAAATCCTGTTTCTAGACCCCCTTCCTGAGGATCTTCCCCACAGATCTGGATAACAGGAACTTATTTGTGCTTTGGACAAGAAAAGACTCGGCGACTCACAGAGGTCATGCCGCTTTCATTCTCTCGCTCAGATCCCTTGAAATCAGAACGCTACAAAGAGCACATTGGTAGAATAGCAAGTTTTGGGACAAAGTGATTGAGCACCAGGGAGCAGCTGCTCTATATAAGGGGCCTAATATCAATTCAGCCGGGGAAACTAATAACACATTGTAAAACGCAGCCTCCCACCATGATGGCGATAACTGGATCAGCATGCTCTGCTGGGAACCCACCAACAGAAATGCGACTTTTCAGACCTCCTGAGTGGAAATCCACCGGAGTCAACGGAGACGTCGCCATTGAGCACACCTCGTAATTACAAAGCAGATGTTAATGATACAATTAATTACTTTCCGCTCTAGTAACTTTGCTACAAAGGAGCTGAGGTTTCTCCGCTGGGACGTTGCGTTATTTTTTGTTCGGGATGTAAAAGCAGTTGAGTCCTCATGGGGAAATAGGGGTAATCAAAAACAGGGCTGGGCTGCTTCATGGAAAGTGTTGCCAGTCTGCGATGCGTGTCTGTAAGATTGAGGTCAGGAATGAGTTTTGATTGCTGCTCGATTACTTTAAACTGATGCCATAGAAAGGCTCCCAAAACATTAAACACACAAATAGCATGCAAACTAGCTTTGCTTCTCCAAGAGTTAATAATGAGATTCAGTGCAGTCCATTGCACGATGGCAAAGCGATTAAAGTGGCCCTTTACGACTGTCTCCTATCACTGATCTGATTCAATCCAGCCCTTAATGGGTCACAAAGTAGAAATGGAAACCAAATTAACAGAGTGTAATCGAATTGTATTGCTTTTACAGGTACAACAGCTACTTAACCTCCAGCATGGCAAGTCCAAATTTGGACTAAAAACAATGCATAGGATTTTATTAGACGTTATTTGTATAAATAATTAATTTATACTAGTTACTATGGGAAATGATAACTGTCATTGGCTAACAAGAACGAGAACAGCGTGTGCTCAAATAGGCAGTTGAAAGATTTCGCGATGGATAGAGATGGATTAATTCCATAACATTTATATGTCCAGAGACGGAGCCAGATGCAGACACTGGTGAAGCGGCTCAGCAGAGACTGGGAAATAAAGGGTTGAATAAAATGAATGGAAAATAAAGACATCAAACAGAACAATTCAAACTTCTGTAGTCAATAGAACAGCCATACTAAACACTATATAATTATTTATGTATTTCTAAATTCAGTCCTGCAGTGGAGTGTGTAAGAAGAACTGCTCTACAAAATGGTGAAGCTACAGTTTGTTGGATTGAAAAGCAGTGACAGTGAAACAGAGATTTTCTTATAACTGTGGTTTGGATTAAATATGGATTTGTGATTTAATGCATTATTGAATATTATCAAGCCTTGTTATAAATCATTTAGAATCATTTATTTAAAAATCATATTGGATAATCTTGCTGCTGTGCACAGCAAGGACCTTCTCACTATGAGGCAATAGTGCTACTCATTAAACCACCGTGTTGCCCACTTGATTTTGGTTTGAATTTACTGAATGATAGACGTATGAATGCATGAATGGGGATTGTGGAACTGTGGTGGCCTAGTGGTTAAGGTACTGGACTATGGACCAGAAGGTCCAGGGTTCAAATTCTACCTCTGCCACAGTTGGGTCCCTGAGTAAGTCCCTTAACCCACAATAGCTTGGATTGTAAGACTGTATGAACTGTAAGTCACTCTGGATAAGTGTCTACTATTATAGTGAGGTAAATAAATGGATGAATGAACAAGCTGTTGGTTCGATAAATAAATGGGAAGTTCATTTGAGATGTGGATGTATAACTGGGTGGATACATGGTTTTATGTATAATGTGTTAAAAAGATGAATGGTCATTTAGAAGGATGCTTGGATTTGTTAGTATATGGATGAAATGACAGCTTGCATCAATCCATGGAAATACAGACAAATATGTCTTATTGCAGAGTGTCTTGGTGGAATTTTAATGGCCTTTGGTAATGTCTGAAAGCAATGTTTCTGGGGTAGTTATTTCCACCTTCATAAACATCATCCCAAAAGTAATCAAAGAAAGAGAAGTTGTGTAATTGGGTGCTTATATAAAATGTTTTCTGGATTGGTTACAACAAATACATTTCGGTGATTTAGGAACATTACAGCGCAGCAGCATCAAACATTATCGGGTCACGTCCAACATTGACTTGGCTGAAATTATGTGATCATCGTTTCTTGTGAAGTGCAGCGCTTCTGGGTGCCACGTGCAATAATTCTTTTGGTTTTTTAATTCAAAATATTAATACTGCTCATGGGCCGCTCCAGGCAATTTAACTGCACAAAGTTTTAATAGAGGACTCGCTTATAGTGAAGTATGACGATGGATAAAATAGGTGTCACACCTTTATTAGCATGAGTAATTGCTTATATTTTATCTGTACGGTTCTGATTCGGAGTCACGCTGCAGGTGAGTTTAGGTTTCCAGAAGCTCCAGCAATTAACCAGAGGAATGTAAGTATAAGCTTTCTATCACAGAGCTCTCTCATTAAGATGAGAGCAGTTCTTCAAAAAGTGGAAATTGCTAGTGAAATTACCGAACCTCGACTGTTCGAGCCTTCAGTTTGGGATAGAAATGGCAAAAAATAAATCCAAATCTAATCACTTGAGTGCTTAGATTTAACGGGTCTTACTCATAACTAGTGGTTTTCATTTTTTAAGTTGTAATTTGACAGGATCAGTGCATCTATTCTCGATATAGCATTTCTAATTGGACAGTTCACACGTTTATCCCTTTCACAACCAGGCAAAAAAATGTAACAGCAAACATATTTAATAATATTTTTAAGAAGATAAAGAGATTAAATATAGAAATAATTTTAGAGATTTTCTTTAATACATTTTGTGGCCATTTCATATGACCTATGGCCTGGAACTTGTTCTCTCACTTTCATCATAACGCCTGAGCTTTGTACAAACATGTTTTTATTCGAATGCTTTGTCTTAACTCTAAAGTGTTATTTCTGACTCAACATTCGCTTTCAGGGATGCCTTGTCTTCCTTTTTAACACTTGCATTTATTTTCATAAAAATACCTAACCCCTTCCCCAACACACACACACACACACACACACACACACACGCACACTTGCTGTCTCATCTCTGGCTCCAAATTTCCCATTCACTCTGGCAGAATGACATGGCTTGGATTTTGGGCAGCTCCATTTCCAACCTTTCACCTCTACGCTAAACCTGTTTCTCACTATGAAAACTGAGAGAGACTGAGACTGACACCTCACACTCAGGCATTTTCTGTGATAAATACTACACATGGTATATGTGTGTCCCACATTCAGGCTTGTGTCATATCCGATGTTCACTCTGCTCAAAACATCTTACATAATCAGCAAACATGGAGCACAATGAGAAGAACGGTGCATTGTGTTTGACTGGTGCAGTGTTGAATGAAGGAGGCTTTTCCACAGGGAATGGGCAAAGACTCGTAGAACGCTTCCACGGGAGCAATTTGACGATTGCAGTTCAGAGGCATGGATTGAGTGTCTTATCTTCTCCAGAAACACTTGTGCTTTATTTTGCTGTGGCTTCCTTCGTCTGTACAATCTCCACTTCACAAGACATGGAACTGTCAAAAGGGCACGGCAACTTCAATTTTAAAAAGTCATGACACTCCGTCCCTGTTCATTTTTTTTGAAGACCTCTAAAGATCACAATCCAGAACCACTCACTGAAAGTCCAATGACTAATGAATACACAGTGGGCTCGGGATGGATGAAACACAACAAAAGACAGCACAATCTGATCCCTGCTGCACTCAGCATCCAGTACAGCGGTTCCTCATCAAATGTGGTCCAAAAGACAAGTGATGGAAACGTACAAAGTTTCAGAGAAGCTCTGCAGCAACTGTTTCTGATGTTCTCTGAGATCTCCAGCGTTTATTGTTGGATTGACTAAAAACAAAATGCTTTTGTCAGATGGATCAATATACAGGCTGGTGAACATTAAAGGAAAGGCAGAATAATCGGATAAATAAGATAGTCCTGTGGTTTTGGGGTTAAATTAATAGATGGGTTGCTCAGTTTGCAATTTCTGTCTAAGAATGGATGGGTAGACTGACAGACCTTCTGGTTGTCCTACCAGAATATGATGGATGGATGGATGGATGGATGGATGGAATGGTGGATGAACTACTAGACATTTAGGCACCAGAATGCAGTGACATATGGATGGAGACTTTTCTGCCAGAATGAGTGGATAGATGGATAAATACTTCCCTTTGTGAATCCGCATTCTACAACCTCACCATAAAAATCATATGACTGCATTTAATATTCGCTTTGCTTTGACAGTCTTTCACCTATTTCACCTTCTGTCTGGTTTACTTAATTTAATTTGTTAAAAAAAAAACATCCATTCCTGTATTTCCAGCCTGCAGCACGTTACAAGCAGGGGCAGGGACAGGGGCAATTTAGGCCTAGTAATGGATAAACAAACTATTTACTGAAATATCTCCAGAATTTTGAGGACATGTGGACTCCACAAAGATAGGACCCAGATCACTCCGCTCTGGGATCGAACCCAGGACCTTCTTGCTGTGAGGCGTTTTATTGGATAGCACCACTGTGCTGCCCCGATAAAGTACATGTGATTAAAATTAATTTAAGAAATTATAGATGGACGAATAAGGGATCGATACTGTACATATACATTCTTATGAATCCAGGTTATAAATATCAATTGCAGTTATTTATATTTTTACCTTTGCTTTAAGTTCGCTCATTGGGAGTCATTTAGCTGCAAAATCTACTGAATTTCTGCCCAATTCTGAACGAAGATCATAAATGACAATGCACGAAAAATACACAACAATCAAAATGAATACAGAAGGAGTGTAAACAAAGATGTACCAGTGAAAGCTTAGAACATGATGAGGTTTATAAGCTGTAATGTGCTGGATATAAAATGTAAGAACTGACACATATACTGAAGACTGGCCATTTTGAGCTGGTCAAAATTTCCCCCTACATCATTACATTATACTGCCAGCAAAACGTACTTATTGGGTGCGTTTGTGAAAATTCGATCTAGTAATGTGGATTTACTTTATTCTTTTCGATTGAGCCTAGTTGGCACATTAATAAATTGGATAAGATTTAAAGTATCACAGAAGATTTTGATGCAATCAGAAGCACAGGAGACCCAATATCAGTTTAAATTACCCATGAGAATGAATACAGATTTATGAAGAGTATGAAAAACATGAGAAAAATCAAGTGATGCCTTCCTTCAAGGCATTCCAACGGTACATTAGTGTAGACAGTAATGTGCAAAAGTTTTAGGCTAGCGTTAGATTAGGTGCTGTTTTTTTGACTGCTCTAAGTTCTGTGTTTTATTTATGGAAATTCACAGTAATTCTAGAAAATAAAGTAATGTACTGTTACCATAACACTTAAGAGAATGGAATGATGGGCCTAATACTTTTGTTTCAGCCAGAAATGCATCAATAGACAGTATTAAGAACAAGAAAGATCAGCCTGATAAACCTTAACAGAGACTCAACAAGTGAATTTGAATCAGTTTACTGAATATAGTTGCAGCTTAGAGAGAACTTACAAGCAGAAATGGGACAAATAAAGCAGTACTACTTACAATAGGACAGGTACATAAAGTTGCATATATCATTTACAGCTTGGTACAAATAAGTAGAGGAAAGTCATCTACATACACACACACACACACACACACACGCGCGCGCGCGAGTAAATTACACAAAAAGTTAAAAAAAACTCTCTAAACACATCAACCGAGTGATAACTCTGTCTAGTTTAAATAAGAACAAGCAAGCACAAGCCTGGTAAAGTAATTAACCGCACACGAATGCACACAAGTGAATAATAGACTTTCTGCTCATAAACTCCCACCTCTGCTCATGGATCCAGAGCATCGATTAATTGTTTACGGCCTCATCATCCGGACTGATAATCATAAATTATAATTGTTAAGTAATTTGATGTTAAAACAAATGGATGTTAAAACAAACAGATGTGAAATGGCGCTTCCCTTTTCGAAGCTCACACAGTAAGGCAGAATTTTCTTGGCGGTCTCCATGTAGACGTGTGAAGGTCTATACAGAGGTTCTACCTTCTGATTAAGTATTTCTCCCTTCTCAGCAGAGCAGTGAAGACCTTTAACCTAACAAAATGCAGTCCAGCATATATAGGCCATTTGACAGAGAAGGGATCGATGGTAGTGATTTGTGCAGCAGAACACATTGACAGGAGATGCTGATATGAACCTGCGGAGAATTTTAACATTACTGTACTTGAAAAGGGAAAATAAGACGGTGTTAAATGTAACGAGTATTATCAAGAAAATTAACTGCAATCCCTCTCCATGAGAAAACTCCATCTATTATCTTCCACATGGGGTCGAGGGCCACCCAGTACACACTTGGCAGCTCGGGACGCAAGGGCAGGAACAACCATAGACATGGTGCCAATCCATCTTAGGGCAGACACACACACAGTCGCACACTAATGGCCACTTTAGAGACACCAATTTACCCAACACGCATGTCTTTGGGCACACAGACACGGGGACGACATGCAGACACCACATAGAAAGGATCCAGACCGGCCCACCTGGGATGAGGCGGCGGTGCTACCCACCGAGCCACTGTGCTGCCCCCTCCAAGAGACATTTAGAATATACTCCTGATCTGGGACGTCTCACAAAGACATCCTACCCCATAATAAGTGCTCAGAGAGCAAGCCAAACTGCCAGTGCCAGAAAACTGTCGGCCTGAAGTTCACGTGTCCGATAATACATTTACTTCTTTTCTTTGTTAGGGTTGTGGCTCTGGAATCTATCATCCAAAAACACAGTGCAGGTAAATGCAACTTCTCAATAAGTCTGTAGGAAAACTGGGCAGGGATGGCAGTTGCAGCATAAAACCACCTCTCCCAAAGACATAGGCATCTTTATGTGATGCCAAATCTGGTTGAAAGACACCTATGGGACTCAAACCAAGGTCTTTTTGGTGGTGGGCTAACCCATTGGAAACTGCTATAATATATATCTCATCTGATCTAATATATTTAAAGCTACTTGGCTGCACTGAAATTTATTATAACCACTTATTATATAGATTCTGTTCACACGGTCCAATTATAATTTCACACTTCTATGATACTTGCGAGGCAGGATGCTTTAATTTCCCTGTCGTGTCATTGAAACTTGCTGCTCTACTTATGCATGTTGGAAGCCATCTATTATCTTCTCTGAAAGTGATTATTGCCGGAGATCAGGTGTCTCTGAGGGGCAGGAAGAAGCAGCTGGTGGTATTTCGGTTCACAGACAGGTCACTGTCAGGGACAACTTGTGCTCTGCAGTTGGTCTAATTTCGACTATAAAAAGCTCAAATGCAATACCTGTTATTTATTTTATTACTCGGGGTCAGTTGAGGAGAACTATATATTCACTTTCTTGTGGAGTTATGTTTTTAAACTAAGGTTTTTAATCATTCGTTTTCATGTCCTCTTCTTTTGATCGAGTCATTCTGTTTCTGAAAAGCAGAAATGAATTGATTTTTTTTTAACTTTTGTTATTTCAGATGGTTAAGTTCCTTTGTGAATGCGATGTTTAATTACTGCTTCATTTTTTTCAGCTTTTTAACAACATGTTAATAATGAAGTTATAAATAAAGCAAGTTTAGAAAATTGTCCATTTAAAAATGAAAAACAGCAGTGCTTTAGAACATTTATAAAAGCACTTGTTTTGTTGTATTTTTGTCTAATTGGTATTTTTTTTATACAAAAGGTTTTAATGTGTTTTTATTGCTATTATTATTATTATTGTTATTATCATAATTGTTAACAACAACAACAACAATAATAATAATAATAATATACTATAATATAATAATTATATTATAATACTATAATAACTATACTATACTATAATAATTAGTGCAATCATCATTAATATTATTATTATTTATTATTATTATTAATAACAATAATAACAATAATAATTATAGTACTATTTTTTAAAATCATTGAATTAATTTTTTATTAGTATTTTTGCTGTTGTTGTTTGTTGTGAAATTTCTTCTTCTTCTTCTTCTTCTTCTTCTTATTATTATTATTATTATTATTATTATTAGTAGTAGTAGTAGTAGTAGTAGTAGTAGTAGTAGTAGTAGTAAATGGTGCAAACGCCCAAGATGGTGGCCAATAGACTGAATGTGTCTGAGGGAGAAAAGGACAGTTGGGGATCATCCTCATGGGCTGCAACAGCTTTTCTGACACACTGTACACTTACACCTGCCCCTGTGTACTCCAAATCCCCATGTCCTCCTGAACCTACAAAGAAGAGGTAAAACAGCATTCGGTTATGCTCCTAAGCATCAGTTCATAAGTCCCACCATATAATAAATAAATACTTTGAAAGTATCCACAGGAATTCAGTGCTTTTTTTATTGACCTTTTTCATCCAAAATGTTGTGATAAAAATGAAGTAATCAGAGAAACTGTTTGGCAGTGCTTGTGTTTACAGCAACCTTGAACTGAGAACTGTATCTGATTGGCACCTGGGAGGGCTTTCTGTTGCTCATTTGCACTTTGTTCTTGTTCTTTGTCTCTGTTCCTTTAAAGTCTATGTTAAGTACAGAATAGCTTATTAAATTAAGCTTGGGATAACTGATGTAGAAAAGCCGTTGATGTCTTTAGATACACCATTATGACTCTGACACTGATTTATTAATTATGAGCGGGACTACTTAAATGAAACAGGGCTACTCGACACGTCTGGCACATCATACGTGGTGTATTTGTGTGCGTGTGCACAGTAAAGCTAACCACAGAGCTGTAGGAGTGTTGATTGAGATTATAGATCTAATATCTATGTCACTGTACAGTAATAATGTAGAATTATGTATTACAGATCCATCCATTATCTTTCTTTTATCCGATATAGGGCACACACACACACAGTCACACACTATAAGACACTCTGGAGACACCAATTAACCTAACACACATGTCTTTGGACTGTGCGAGGAAACCAGAGTACCCGGAGTAGACCCACACAGACATGGGGAGGACATGCAGACTCACAAAGAATGGACCTGCGGTGCTCCACCTTGGGATTGAACTTGGGACCTTCTTGCTGTGAGGCAGCGGTGCTCCCCACCAAACCAGTGTGCTAGCCTGCAGAAATATCAGTCACAATAAAATTGGAATTAATTCCATTTTCACAAATGTTCTTTCCTTTGCCAAATCATTTTTGTGCTTAATATGGACACAGATGCTGTGCAGACTCAGACTCTTTCATCGCTGAAAATGAATAGCTCTTCATTCTAATAGAAAACAGCCTGATTGCTAAAAGTAACAGAAAATTGATATTCTGTATTCTTTTTCTTCTTTATGAGGGAAGATGGGTTAAATTAATATTAACAACTCAAGCTTTCTTCATTCCTTTTTTTGTAAAAGCAAAATGATCTCTTTTTTTCACTGGTGATCCAGGATATAAGTGTATTTTGAAACTGAATCTTGCTTTCTACCACATGATACTACACTAAATAAATAACGATATAACGCTGAAATGCATATTCTTAATGTTATTATATTTTAGATTTTATTTCTCTGTACCTTTGTCTCAGTTACTGATTCTGTAGTGGTATATTATTTTCTTTATTATACACTGGGTTTTTTTTTGGTATACATGTTTTTTTCATGTTGTTATATGTTGTTAAGCATGGTCAAACCATGGTTCATTTTCACAAATGCAGGGTCCTCAGACTGGTAGTGATGCTCCCAGTCAGAATGATCTCTGTTTTGGGGTTTGCAAGTGTAAAATTACATTAGAATAGTTGATAGTTGAATATTAAAGAGAGAGAGACAGAAACACAGAGAGAGAGAGAGAGAGAGAGAGAGAGACAGATAGGGGGCAGAGAAAGACAGGGAGAGACAGACAGACAGAGAGAGTAGTGTAAATCTGTGCAATTCTGGTCTGTCCACACTGTGTTATTAAACCGATCATGAGTGCAACCAGAAGAACAAATCTGTCCACGGCATGTAACCAGAGAAGTCTGAATGTGCCATGCCATCACAAATACCAGTATGTTTATGCCACACAACCAGAGATTCAAGTTTGTCTATGCCAAATACCTAGAGAGCCAAGTCTGTTCATGGCTTATAACCAGAAGAACAGCCTGTCTATGCCATGCCACTAGACATGTGAATTTGCCCATGCCATACTACTTGTCTGCAGGAGCACAAGTCTCCTCAAACCAGCAGGAACATATGAACCAAGCCATGCCATACCACCTGCAATACTGGTCTGTATTATTGCTTCTACTTACCAGCCAGAAAAAGGGGTCAAGCTGAAAGCTGATTTTGCCCATGTGACCAGACATTCAAGTCTGTCTGTGCCATATGATCATATGACCAAAACATTTTGGACATGTTTGACTGCTTGAACTGATACAGAAATATTGCAGAACGCAGTTACATTTTGCTTATCTTAGCTTTCAAACCATGCAAATGACATGCATTTGTATAAATATTTTTCTTGCCTCTTGTAATACCATCGTTGCTGATGAGCACTGTGAGGTCATGAACATTAGGTACCTTGCTAAATTATTTATAAGCAGTGTTCCCAGACATCCTATGCCCCATATGCCAGGGTAGCACGCTTAACTATGGGCTGCTGTAACTGTGATTTGTGTGTGTGAAAGAGAGTGTGTACAATGTATTTATGACGGTACATGAGGACCTCAGGTATACAGTCCACTGTGGCATCATTCTGGATCAATAAATAATCCACTCTGCTGACCTCGAGTCGGATGAGCATGGAAAATGACAAGATTGCTTCTTGTGAAGAGAGGTCTGGTCCCGGGCCTCTCTCTGCACCAAACTCAGCAGATGAAAGAATCAGAAGAAGGAGAAGAAGAAGAAGCGCATGCAGTGTGCCAACTAGCATTAGCTTTGATCTGCCCCAAACAGAACACAAAGTGCAATTTCAAATCCTTTCAGCAGATGCATTTCCCAAAAATAATAAAACCCTTGAGGGCATCAAGCAGGACCATGCTGATACTCTTCATATTAATGCCAAAATGAAATTTTCAGCCAGTCTCAGACCTAAGAGCTTGGCAGGGGTGGGTGGGGGGCGGGGTATCTTCTGCTGTGGTGAGGTTAGCCAAAGCCACCTTTAACATTGAGAAGTAATTTAGACAGCATTATCCAAATAACCGGGTTCCATATCCACAATGAAATAGGACATGATAAGGAAATGAGTGCTGATGGGGAAGAAAACATGACAAAAAATGTCTACATTACCACGGCTTTGAATGGGTCCAAGAAGGAGGGAGATAAACAGATCCGCTCTGAGTGAATGTGGCTTTGTTAAACAGTGTTTATGATCTTGAAAGGCTGCAGGTGATGTAAGTGAATGTCAGTGCTTAGCATGAAATACAACAGACAGTAATTTTCTGCAGTTTTATAGTTTGGAGCACGGAAGGAAACTGATATGAATGTTCAAATCATCACTAATCCAATGTTTAATTTATGGACAATTTGGAGGATGATTATTTGAATCATTAATAGTACTCACTGATAATTGAAATGCATTATTAGAAGCTATCAGTAGGTTCCAAATCAATGCCATCTAAAAGAAAGAACCACTGGGGATTCCAATGCTTGAATATGCAGTACTGTGCAAAAAAACATTTTTCACCATTGGATTAAATGTACCATTGTTTTAGTAATATTATAATGACTATGTATAATTATTTTATAAGTTTCTTTATTAAGACACAAACAGAAAATACAAAAAATTGTATACAGTATAGAAAACTGAAAAACCCAAAATAGGTATAGAGGTTACAGTGGAAAAAAATTCAGTGTTATCATCAGGGTCCCAAGTTTATCATTTCACAGTCCAATGTGGCTTGTGGCACTGGAAATGTGGAATGGTAAAAGCAATGAAGAAACTAATGGGAACACAAGAAATCCTATGTACTATACCAGCTTAGCACTAATTCCTTATAGGAATTTGTGGATTAAGGTAGGAGCTCTGACTTGGCCAATCAAAAAAATTTAACCTATATTTAAACCACTGCTTCAGTTTTTTTGGTATTGTGTTACAAGGTGCCCATCTTCATCTGCCTTTTCCTTGCCACTGCTCATGACAAAACACTCCACATAATATAACGGAGCCACGTAGCCACTACCAAGCTTCACAGTACGTACTTGCCAAACATACTGTCTGAATGTCATCTGACCATACATACTTTTGTCACATGGCATCAGAGGCCCAATGAAAGTCACTGTAGCAGACCCTTTATCCAGAGCTACTTACAATCCATACAGTCTTACAATCCAAGTAATCGGACCCAACTGTGGCAGCTTTGGTAGAGGTGGAATTTGAACCCTGGACCATCAGAGTCCAGTACCTTAATCGCTAGGCTACCAGAGTGTTCTTTCTTTCCATATTACAGGCCAGCTTTGTGTGAAGCTTGTGATATTGTTATCACTTGGACAGACTGATCAACCTCTGACATAAAAACAGAAAGTTGCCTTTGGCTTCTTGGTAGCTTTCCTGATCAGTATTGTTGACTTGAGCAGCCAGTTTGAAAGAATGGAACAATTTAGGCAAGTTGATGGTGAATCCATACACACTGAACATTACTTAATGAGTAAGGGAGACTTAAAGTCTAAAGTATAAAAAATGCTTTTAAATGTTCTTAAAGTACTTTTTTTAAGTAAGTCAAATGCTATTCTAGCAATTTTTGAAACAATGTCTTATTTGAGGGCAAGGAACAGAAGAGCAAAAACAGAATGAAAACATTTCCAGACATGAGAAACCAAAATCTATAAAATGTTTATATAAATGCTGCTCAATAGTAATATGCAGTAATTCAGGAAATCATAACATTTAACCCAAACAATATTAATCATTGACTTTGGGACACTGTCACTGCATTTTAGTCCAACAAACAGAAATCCAAATACAGAAATACAGAAGTACGTGCAGGTATAGCTGAAAAAATACTTAAGTTAAGTAACAATGAACTTTTACTTTGTTCCTCACCGCCTTTATTTCTAGCCAAAGTAAAACCTTTAGCATGCACTATTAAGTATTCAATTTAGCATTTCAATTTATTCTTATGTATTACCTCAGTCTTCTGACTTTAAACCTACCTAGTACAACAACCTCAAAAACACACACAATGCTTGGAGAACGCTCTTCCACCCAGCACCTGACATATTAAAGATTACCTTGTAACCTCCAGACGAAGCCTCTGTTTCTACCTGCAGTTTTTTGTTGCCTTGTTTTTGTAAATTGAAAAGATAAAGCCACACCCCTACACCCTCTTGACCTTTCCTGCTCTAATTAAAACAGAAAGACAAGCAGGACCGTTCTCATTAAGCTTTCCCCAACCCTTCACTTAGGCCCTATCAGAGACTCACTGATGTGTAAAACTGTCCTCTCTAATCAGGGCTCCAGCTGCCTCCTGCTTCTTCTAACGGCACCTGATAAAAAATAAAGACGTCTGAAGGTCTGCTGTGGCAAAAATGTGTTGTTTTATTAACAAAACAGCATCGCACACATGCTGAAAATGTTAAGGCATTTCCTGACAGATTTACGAAGAAGTATAACCACGTATAATGAGCTGCATTTTCTCTGAAGGCCTATAGAAAGATGCTGATATTTGTAGATCAGAGATAATTGGCTTCTTAGGGTTTCCTTGGGACTGTTATTGGCGAAAACAGTTTTATTTCTAACTGTAGTTCTGTGAGATAAATAAGACACTGAGTCTGTAAAGTTCAGTAGTCATGAGTGTCAGAAAGTCTATTTGAACTATATATATAAATATATATTTCATTATGGTATTTTTGTGCATTCATAATGCTATCAATAAAATGCACCCGTGTTCGTGGTTCATAACATACGCCTGCTCATACATAACCTAACCTCCACCATGGACCCCGCTCACCCACACGATGCCATACACACAGTCTGCCATCTGCCCTGTACAGTGAAAACCTGGACTCATCTATGAAGAAAACATCTCTATGATGTGCAATATGCCATTGAATGCGACCATTTTCCCACTCGATTCGGTTACGATGACAAACTGCAATCGTTTGGCATAGTGCTGTGTGGTAAAACTGCACATTTTAGAGTAGCCTTTTATTGTGGCCAGCCCAAGGTAGGCCAGTGCAATAACAATGCTGTCTAATCAGCATCACCTGTAAGGTGGATAGGTTAACTTGTCTTAAGGGCTCACTGAAACAGATTTAGACAAACTTGCGAACAATATTTCAGAATAAAAGGCCTTTTGTTTACATAGAAAAAGACTTAGGTCATTGAGTTCAGCTCTTGAAATATGGGAGCAAAAACAAAAATTGTTCTGTTTATATATTTGTTTAGTATACATTTAGCAGACACCCTTATCCAGAACGACTTAAAATGAATACAGTCTTACAATCCCAGCAACTGGGGTTAAGGGTCTTGCTCAAGGACCCAACTGTGGCAGCTTGGCAGAGGTGGGATTTGAACCCTAGAACAGAGCCTAGCACCTTAACCACTAGGCTACCACGGTCCAATACATGTGTGTGTGTGTGTGTGTGTGTGTGTGTGTGTGTGTGAATTGCAGTGTTCTTCCTAAATTGTTTAGGCTTTGTGTTAAATTGTATGTCAAATGAAGAATGTAACCGACTGCACCAGTGAGATGGCGCCCTTCTGAGAACGTAAATGCTAAAGGTTTAGCTCTTCTGACCTTGTCACATTTAATTTTCAAGGTCAGAGGTTTGTTGCTGTACCCATACAAGCTTTCGCAGCACCAACAACAGCTAAGCAATGAAAGCTGAGCAGGGACGCTGGCCAAAGCCAATAGTGGCATCTCTAATGAGGGGCAATTCCAGCATTCTAAATGTGACTTATATTGACTTGCATATTGAGCGTCTCTCCACCATACACACTCAGGAGCCGCTCATGTACGCTAATATATATATATATATATATATATATATATATATATATATATATATATACAGAAACTCT
>JAUZST010078901.1:0-20821 GCA_034779995.1 Parotocinclus haroldoi | reverse complement strand
CGCTATATTGCCTGGCATTTTCTAGTGTTAAAATACTTAAGACCAATAGGTTGTTCACAGGCTTTGACTGGCTTTTCTTTGTCCATCTATTCAGTTTTGTCTTTCCTTTGTGCTTTTGACTGACCTTCAAAATCCTTTCCATTAGGAGAAAAGGTGTCATCAATTTTGTGCCAGACATTTCTGTTCACTGTCACCTGGCACCATGCAGTGCTTTCCCTGAGCCATGCAGGGCATTTTTCCTCTCCAATTAATAGTCCTCCAGGGCTCCAAATCTCTCTTGAAGGGGGTTAATGAATCTGTTACAGGTGGAGTTTAGCATCATGACATCTCCACCAATTCAGCAAAGAATGGCTTCCCATTAGGGTGTTTCTTGTATTGTTTTTTCGTTTGCCAAATCAGAACGACTGATTTCATACTGAAATGTCAACGATGTACTTACGTACTTTTACTTGTGTTCTGAAGCTTAGCAGTTAAACCCATTTACCAGGTTTTTGTTTTCACATTCAAATTCAATATGTGAAATAAGGATTATAGAGATGTTATTTTGATGTTATTGAAATGGCTTGGGGAATTCTGAGACTTGGATGCCTCCTAGTGAGGTGGAAACTCAGAAAGACAGAAGCCCTGAATCAGGGTCAAACCTAGATTGGAGGAGGGGAGATGAGAACCAGCCTGTTAAGCACTGGACCATGGTGCTGAGCTATCTCAGTTCATATCTCGCCTCTAGCGAGGTGAGATTGCATTTTTCTATAACTTCCCTATAGCAGATCAGGGCTGCCTTAAGACATGAATTGCAAAGTGAATTTCTTAACATTTTGCCAGATTCTCTGGAACCTAAAAGACTTTTGACTTTGATTAGTCACCTGTGACTGAAACATACATAACAGCATGTAATTTGGCCATGTATTTCCTGTCGATTGGGATGACTCGTATGACAGTTTGCTGTGAAACACCTTCAAATTCAGCTACTTCTTTTACACTATATCCTTTGAGACATCCAAATGCAGTCACTGTTTTTTGTCAATCATTGCTATCTACTTTGCCACCTATTATCCCCAGCGGTAGATGTGTCAGTCATTGTCCTAGTAAGGCAACTAGAGCGACCAGTAGGGTCAGGCACCTCATGAGCAGGAAGCGACAGAGGTCCATAAGGCATGCTTGTGTTCTGTCTTATTAGAGGCTTCCTTGTCTCAGCACTTCTCAGGATGGAGCTTGTGTCTTTGTGTTACATTGTGCAGACTCGAGTGCCCTTATATTACAGTTGAGTTCTCCTAACTTTTTTAGTAGTGTTGTGACTAGTGATACCAAACTGGTTTAATACAAGGCTGTTGCTTGATATATGACCCCTGTACTAAAATAATTCTAAGAAATGACTTGTATCAATACATCAGACAGTTAGCGTCAATGTTATTGGCAGCCACGTATGTTGTGATAAAAATGGGTAACTAATTGGTTCATAAAATATTTGTTATATATTATTGTTACTCATATTTTCCAGAAGTGCCATTCATTGGAGTCGACTTGCCCGCCACAGGCTTTATGATGTGCTTATGGATTTCTGAAGCACCGAAAATAGCTAGACCAAAACAGATTTGCATATCGCATTTCTACAGGACCTTTCACGCTGTTACTTAAAGACGTTAAGAAAAGGGCAACCTTGCACCTCCACCGATAGTGTACCCAAGCAACAGACAACATTTTCTCAGCCTCCATCCATCACCTGCACACTACCACACACACCTACACATGCTGCTAGCCCCTAAGCAGCTAAAGCAAGTCCCCTGCAAGACCCCCATACTAACACAGGTGGGAAAACATTTTTTAAGAAACAGTAAGGGATGATTGCAATGCAGTAGATACTTTTGCTCCTCCTCCCCATGTGTATTACTGAATGTACATTCTTAAAGGATTGCAGTCTGTAGTACTTTGGGTTCAGCATTTGAAGTGCAAATCTGAACTCAGCACGACAGGACAGCCTGTTTGTGGAACCTCTGTTCACATACCTGAAAGAGAGTGACAGTACAGCAGACGTCTCCTAGAAAGCTATGTGATTTTTGTCTGATCCTTGTTTTAGAGAAAAATGTCCTCCTTTGAAATCACAGCCAGAAAGAAAAGGTGTGGAGCTGCAAAAAATGAGAAAAAAATGAGCAGATAACCTCACAAAACCTTTTTCTATTTCTGTTTATATACCTAGTCTTTTCTTTCCCATGACAAGGCCTGAGCTTTATTCGTAAATGTCAGCTCAAGGTCAGTTAGTAAATGTTGATGCATGTGTTTTTCTTTATTTCAGAACGGCTATGAGACATTTGCTTCAAATTTATTTTACCAGACATAGCCACAAACCAACTAAAGTGAGGAGTGGGGTGATATATTTCGCAGACCGTTACCGAGGCGTCCTATTCCCAGTGGATATGCAGTTCACCGCAGTTAAAGTCATTGTTTCCACTCGACTATGATGGCCCACTCAGCTATAGGAGTTCATCCAGCAGAGCTCATCCAACAATATTGGCTTTGGCCTCCTGTCCCCCGTGACAGCAGATTCCACTTGGAGCATTCAGGCAGTCAGCACGACCATCATTTTCAAGCAACACATAGGGGAACGTGCCACATGGTCGATATTGATGGAATCCGATGTCACCAAATCCCTGCAGCATCTCCCCTAGTAACTGGACCAAAGAGAGATCCTGGGGTTCCTTATTGCCTGGTCATGTGGAAGCAGAGCCAGTATGGTCTCTAATGCACATAGAGGCAATGACAGATTTAGTCTCTGAAGGCTTGGTCATTTTGACAAAATCCCCTGTGGTTCTGTTTGCAGGCATGAAGGGGATTATAGTTATGAGAAGTCACCTTGAGGCAAACTGGTAGAGTCCAGATTTAACCCTCTGAACCTCTTCTTGTAACACAACAAAGAAAGAAAGTAATGTATTTGGTTCTTGTTCAATTATTTTCAAGGTCAGCATAGACTCAGCTTCTAATCCATGATTATCTAAGAAATTTTAGATTTGGTTAGTTAAATTGGTGAAGGCTGGTATGTATGGAAAATAAGCTACAGATGCTGGTGAGCTACAAACGTGTCGCCAGTTGGGTTATTGGTTACCATTGGTAACAACACTTTGCAATTTGGTCTGCTATTGTTTAGGGATGTGATTAATCAGTAGGTTGTGGTCTTCTAGTCTGGAGGATGCATAGTGGTAGGAGTTTAGGAGCCACGTCCTGCTGGTGGGAACTGCATTCCTTGTTGAGGCAACTGGATGTTTCTGTTGGCTAGATATTTTGTCCAGTGAAGACTGTGAACTGCAAAAGGTTTCCTGTGATAAACAATAATGCAGTTACCAACAAATAGGCTAAGCCATTCACCTTAGCATTACTAATAATTCAGTCCCAAAAACTTTTATTTACTATATATATATATAGAGAGAGAGAAAAAGAAAGAGAGAGATTTTTTTCTGAGATACATTACTAAGATGTTCTGACCCTGTCCATTAGTCTGGCCTTAACAATTTGGACCTTGTCAAAGTTGATTAAGTCTTTACGTATGTTACTCTGACATGCAACGCATTGAAAACCAACTTGTTCTCTTTGTTTTATTTACAGTACTGTGCAAAAGTCTCGTGTCACCGTTATGTTTGTTGTTTTACCAAAACTATAATGACCATATGTATTAGATATAATTATTCCCCAGTCTCTTTATTAAGATACAATCATAAAATACAGGAAATATCTACACATATTTTTTTAATGGTGGTTTCATGTCTGCTACATTTCCAAATAGAAAAATTCCTGGATGTGGAGCGGTCAACTTGGCATTTGATGAGGCGACCAAGCAGCAGTTTTGGTTTTTTTTGTGGATTTTTTTTTTCATTTATTGCAGTGCAATTGCTGCACTATAAACAAAATACACAACAGACACAGTAAAAAAAAAAAAAGAAACAGTCAGTACTTTCCAGACCAAACATTTCTCCCAAACAACTCATTAGAGGTGTTCATATAGTCAAGCAAGAGGGTGATAAGTAGTGTATTTTCTCAACCAGAGCTGTAAGTAAATTAGTTGATACTGAAATAAGTTCCGTGTACCATTCACACCATTGACTGTTTTTTTAAAACCAGTATTAGCCAGTTGGTGCTAGATGGCAAACATCTTTTAACAACCAAGATGAGAACTAGAACAGAACTCTTAACAAAAAAATCTCAAATCTCCCCTCGTCAGAGTTAAGATATGAATGGTGGTTCTTGCTTCTCATCTTATCTCATGCTGTCCGAATGTGGTCCTAATTCAAGGCTTCTGTATTCCTGAGTTCCTCCGGTTCGGGACTGGATGTGCGATACACAGCAGGCCAAAATGTTGTAGCATTTTTTTTGTCACCAAGTCTAAATCTTACAAGTCACCTGAACTCCAACAAGCAATGTGAAAGCCAAGTCATCCACCACATGCTAGTGTAAATGTCCAGAGATCGCAAACTATATTACACTCTTACCTGGTTATCTTGCCTACCTCTGTTTGGTCAGTTTGGCGACTTGTGTAATGGTTCTAAAAAAACTACACAAAGGCAGTGACATTCATACCTGATGTGTTTTACTGAGCAGCTCTACTAAACATATAATTTCCAGTACATTAACATGTACATGTGCAGTTTGTGTTCAGTTCATCATATCTTTTGCCCAAAAGCATCTTCAATGAACTTGGGGGGCAGTAGGTAGGGCAGTAGCACAGTATTGCCGCACCGTACAATCTGTGTAGGCAGCTCTGTCAGTAGGATTATAGTGACACCTACAAACCGGTTGGCTATAACTTGGCGGCTTATTGTGCTTGAATTTCATTGCTGACAAGACATTTGTCACTTTCTTAAGAATGACAAAGGTCAAGGTTGGTTGCTTTTTTAAGTGAAGTGCAGGGAGGGAAGTCTGTCCTGCCATCACGAGTGGTGGCGAGTGTTTTTGCAGTATACACGGAAAAAGAAGTGTGGACTAAAATGAAATGGTGGCTTAACAGTTAAGATAAGGACTCGGAAATTCAAGTGCCAACTCTGCCAAACGGTCACTGTTGGGACCCTTAAAACACAATTGCTTAGATTGCAACATTGTATAGGTTATAAATCACTCTGTATAAGGATGTCTGTTAATGAAGAATGTAGAAGTGTGGACATAGTGAGAATAAACTAATTCCACCGGTAAATATCAGTAGAAAATCTGTGATGTTGTAGTCCATTTTTTTGCCTGGGGCCCTGGGAAGCTTTTCAGTCTGCAGGGATTTATGGACTCCATGAAGGACTGGGCTCTACAGAGATTAAATGGTTTGGTTCAGCAGCAGACGAAGCCCTGAAAGGCCCTCTTGTAAACTCACTGAGCTTTGTCGCCTTGCTTTTCCATCTGCTTTTTAGGTGCTGAGGGAGGTTGACTCATTCCTATGGCACATTGCTCAAGCTGTGTCAGTGGGAGCCCTCTCCCACTCTTCTCTGTAGCCCTGACTAGGCCTGCTCTGTTAATGGAGGCATATGTCTCTTGATGACATTGAGACATGGGAGCGTGCTGATGTGAGCGGAGGTGGCAAGAGAGATCCTCTCTTTCCTTCTCATTGCAGTCTAATTGTCGTTCTGACCAGATGCAACAAAGGGCATCATGGTGACAGCGAGGACTTTTACAGGCACACATGAAGAGAAAATTGGTACTTCCTCTACAGCCGCCCTACAGCACGCCAGATTCTTTGTGTGATCAGTTTAGGGCATACTCACTCCCACACACTGTTTTGTTCACTTGGAGGCAGAAGGGTTTAGCAGCCTCCACAGTACATGCTTATGAGTATGCCAGTGATTCACTCGTGATTGATAAGTGTTTTGAGCAGAGGGTTTTCAACCACTAGGTCATGGGTTGTTTCATATCAGACCTCAATAGTAAGAACCGAGAGTGTCATTGGTCCTGTGTGGGCAAAAGCTACTGTTTAGCAAATGAATCAGCAAACTAAAACTCTAATTAGAATCAGGCTTTCTGGACCACCAAAGCACATACATAATTGTTAGAATTCTAGCTCATTCTTCTATACAAAATAGCTTTAGCTTGGGAATGTTGGTGGGTTCCTTGAACTGCTTGCTTCAGGTATTATTTTCTTGTTTAACCATATTTTGGTAGAACAAAGCCAGGGTCATTGCTATGCTACATGACCCACATTCTTTTGAGAGTATGCTCACGGACAGATGTCATGACCTTTTCCTTTAGACGTTGCTGGCAGAATTCAGAATTCATAGTTCCATCAATAATAAGCTGTTGTGACCCTGGTGAAACAAAACAGGCCCAAACCATGATACTTTCACCACCGTGTTTCGCAGATGGTTCTCCGGGGATAATACTTCTCATTTAAAACAAACAGCTCTGTTTCGGATTCATCCATACACAAAAAAATTATAATTCTGCTATAGGACAGGCGGCAGTATCTTTTTTTTTTTTTTTTTTTTGGGGGGGGGGGATGAATCTTGTGTCCACTGACAATTGTCAACCCTGCTTCATCTTCAGATTAACTGCTTATCCCAGAGGTTCACATACTTTTGCCACTCATAGTTATGCAGTATTGGATTAGTATAGTATAATATTTTGTCCTGTTTGTTTAATTTGGTTCTCTTTATCTACTTGTAGGACTAATGTTAAAATCTGACATTTTATGACTTATTTATGCAGAAAATGAAACATTCTAAAGGGTTTAACTACTACTGTGCGCTCACCAAACGCTTTATTCGGAACATCCAAATCCTACATCATGAGCCTGTTCATCGTCAGTTGAAAGCCAGTCTGTTGGAGTATTATTGCTGAACACGTGCAACACTTTTTCCACAATTCCCACAATTACCCATCTTTGAATGGCCGCTTCCAGCATAATATTTCACCAGGTCACAAATCAAAATTAGTCTCAAACTGGTTCCATGAGCATGCCAGTGAGTTCAGTGGTCTTCCCAGTCACTGAATCTGAATGTAGTAGGATACATTTGGCACGTGGTGGAACCTGGTGCATCTGAAAAATCTGCAGGAATTGTGTGATGCAACCATGTCAACATGGAGTAGAAAAGCAAAGTTTGGAATGACTTGTGGAATCCATGCCACAAGGAACTGTTGCTGAAGGCCCTACTCTAGTATTAGTACAGTATTCCTAATACAGGTAGGTATTTCGAATGTACAATGGGAGTTTGGCAGTACACATAAATACATGTCCAGTATTGAATTTCAAATGCAAAATCTTAACGTTCTAGCAATATGATACATTATTCAATACATTTCATGATCAACACTTTATTGTAAAAAATAAAAGCTTTTTGTTAATGATTTTGATCCACTGTAATTTAATGTAAGTGCTTTAAGCGTGTTTAAGGTCAATTATGCACTAGGATACTCTCCCGATTTGGAACTCTACAGTGTGCAGTGACATTGGGAGTCACGCGGTGGGAATGATGAGCAGCGGGAAACGTAGTGATGTGTAGTCGCGTGTAATTAGTTAAATACCGTAAAGTGCGAATGGAGTATATATTCAACCTAGGTTTGTATCCTTTTCTTGTTGACTGGTATATTTTATCAGCTCAGTTTGAATGTCAGTAAATCCAAATTCATAGTCACATGAAGCTGTGTCCCACCATGCTGAACTAACCGATCACAAAGACCTGCAGTTCAAGGATACATTAATTCCATTTAAATAATGGCTCACAAAAATCATTTGTGACTCCAAATGTGCCTTTCCACTTTTCAGGTCCTGCTTGAAAGACCATTATTTGCTGCAAGAAAAGCTCTTACGTCTTTATGACCACATTAGTGTAGCAAGACGTCCATTATATGATTGCAAGCCACCCCTTTTCAAGGAGGAATTTTGCTAGAGATGGAGTGTGCGTAGGTCTGAGTCGTAACACAGGAGCGTGATCCCCTGTACTTCCTTTCTGCTGAACCGCTGGAGGGAAAGATAGCAGGAGGAGAGTCCCTTTTTTCCTCTCTGCCCCAAAGCCCTCCTGCCACACAGACTCCTTCATCCTTTAGAGCCTGGGGGCCTTCGTCAGAGGTCTGTAGGAAGTGTGATAAGATGTCACCAGGAGGTGTGGAAGCCACCCGGCTCCTAATGCATCCTCCTTTCAAAATATTCTCCATCGCTCCAGCTAGTGGTGTGAGCTGAATGCATAATGATTTCATACATTGTAAGTGAGCCTACTTCAGTCTGCATTAGATCGGTAGGTGTAGGTGTGTGTGTGTGTGTGTGTGTGTGTGAGTGAGAGAGAGTGCATATTACTTTATGGGGACCAAATGCCCCCATAAGCAGCTCTGACATTTTTTAAATTGCGGGGACATCTTGGAATTGTAGGTCCCCATAAGGAAACGGCTTTCTTTTTTTTTTTATGTAACTTTATTTTGAAAAACCAAACGAGTCAAAACACTTGCTTTAAGTCACTGAGGTTAAGGTTAGAAGTTGGTTAGGTTAGGTGAACCATTAATTAGCTGCTGTAATCAAACATTTTGAGACATTGTGTGTGAGAGAGAGACCATGTTCATACTTTATTATGCTGTGGGGTTTAAATGTTCCTGCAACGATAGAAAGTAATTACAGTGGAGCCTCGGACCACAATCCGTTCCGTTGGTTGCTATCCGAAATGTTCGCTGTCCGAAACAATTTTCCCCATAGGAAATAAAGGAAATAGAAACAATTGGTTCCCAGCCCCTGTTGACTCGCTAATATATGAAAGTTACAGGCTATATAGGTATGTTTTTGTTTAAATGAGAGCAGTTATAATAAAGTACAAATGGAGCTAAATAAGCATAAAAACATTAACGAAAGCCGCGTTGTGATGGCATGAGTGGATGGAGGTGTGGGGTGGACGGGGCGGAATTACTGCTTGAAGGGGGAATCCCCATCCATGAGAACATGATTGAGGGCCATATTATTAAAATAAAGCACAAAAATCACTAAATAATAAGGATGCGTAAAGATAAAGATAACGAACGACCGATCGTTACAGTATTGACTTGTTCCTATTGAACGGAAGTCCATACCTTTAAAACTTTGGATGTATCAATCCACTTATTACAATAGCCTCAGATAATCCATACATCAGCTGCAATAGTGGATATCGAGGATTATTTTAGACATTCAAACCTCCTGTTTGCATAAACAAACTCCAATAACATTCATACGAACTGTTGACTTCCTCGTCGACTACATCTCCCCCTTACCTGGTACCTTAGAGTCACCTTTAAACCTTTCAGCGCGCCACGTGGTAAGTGATCTGGCCTGAAATGCTGGTCACGTGTAGGTGACACAGCTGTACACTATCCGAAATTTTGTTTGCTATCCGGGGCAAATTTTTAGCAAAACTTTTGGTCGTTTTCCGAATTGTTTGCTATCGAAGGCGTTTGCTAACCGAGGTTCCACTGTATACCAATGGAATATCCCCACAATGATAGAGAAACGTGTGTGTGTGTGTGTGTGTGTGTGTGTGTGTGTGTGTGTGTATCCCTACAATAATAGGAAAACCTGGAATTTTGACTACTGAGGATACTTTTTCTGACCTTCACTATTTTAACTTTTTTATTCAAAGTGCCAAAAGACTTGCTTTTAGTTACTGAGGTTAAGGTTAGGGTTAGGGGTAGCATTCATTAGCTGTGGTAAGCCTTCACAGTCCTCACAAGTACTGAGAGACGTGTGTGTTTGTGTTTGCATGCTGCATGGGCGTGATCAGTGATCTGTGTCTGAAGCGTATGTCTTAAGGCTGAGCGAATCGAATTCGTTTACAATACAAAGCAGTGTAGGAGATGGCCGTCAACACGCTCCTGATTGTATTTTATTATGCTGTATTCCAACCTTCTGACTATTGTTGTGGAAAGATATGATAGCAGAACGCGATTGCTATCGCGGGTCTGTCCTGAGCAAGGGCTTATGGGAATCTTATTCAATGCTGATGCTTATCTGAAAGAGCCTTGCTGGGGAATGCTAAACACAGTACTACTGACTTTCAGCGTCTCCTGAAATGCTGGATTGTCATTTCACATTCTAGACATTTCATATCGTAGCATAAACTTATGTCGACAAAGTAATTGCATTTCTTATTTTGCGCAGGCATAACAGCACTGGTCCTCCTCCAGCTTTTAATTCAGCATCTCTCCAGATCCTCCAGGGTCCCAGGCTCCAAAGATCCTCAGTTATGAACTCTGCTTTTCAGTCGGGTCAGAGGGTTGTTTTGGCCATCTTAAAAGCTTGATCCTATAAACCATGCTGATGTGAGTTTAGATGTGTTAGTAACATGCTGCCATGGTTAGATGCAAGAAAAGACTCTTTTGGCATAGCATCTAAATAGTTTGTTGCCATGGAGAAAGACAAAAACAAACAAACAAAATACCCTTATAAATAATGTTTGTTTAAAACAAAGCCATGTCATAATTCTTGGCAGCCATAAGCATTCTTGTGAAGAAAATGGAACTAGAGGATGTTACCATTTACTTTACGTTTACCAAGTGTTCAGGAATTTTCGAAGTCGTCATTTATGACTCCTTATGTAGCTAGACACTGTACGAACAAAAGTATTGGGACGCATCTTAATCACTGAATTCAAGTTTTATTCAGTCCCATTGCCACAAATGTTTAGAATTAAGAGTTTATCATGCCTTAATGGGTTCCTTGTAATGCATTAGCCAATGCTTTTATTGCAAAACGTTCCTTTCAGTAGGTACTTACAAAAGTAGGGCAAACATTAGAGGTCAAATATAACAGGTTATAACAGCACGTTAATGCTCAGGAATATATAAGATATTAAATGAGCGATTGGTTCTCATAGTCGACATGTTGGATATCACCATGGCTAGATAACCATGTTGGGACAGGGTGTTCCCAGCGATGTTCTAGATCAACCAGTCCTATCTTGTCTGGTCCGAATAGACAAAAAAGCAACTGTGATACAAATATTTAATGCTAGTTAAGAAAGGAATGTGTCACAACATTTAGTCCAGCAACCCCAGTGCACAGACCGGTTAGAGTGCTCACCATTCAAACACTGTCCCCTGTCCAACGCCTACAATGGCACGCGTCAGAACTGGACCTCGGAGCATTGGAAGAAGGTTGACTGGCAATAACAGGTCTGTATGCCGCTCTGTGGGTGTTATAAAATCAGATGTTCAGGAAGAAGAAGAAGGCGAGAGCTCTAAGTGTTAATTCCTTCACCCCATCCCTCACTCTGTTCTGTTCTTTATTTACCCAAACTCAACTGCCATGTAATATTGAATCAACAGAATTATTACTTCCCCTGTCAGATTTCATTGACATTCCTTATTGACCGACTGGCAAAGGGGCCCAGCGGGGGTATGCTGCTCCTCCTGTAACCATTGTGGTTTTGGCCAGGCTTTATGAGATCACATTAAGAGAACCTTTGAAACCTATTGAATCCCATAAGAATGTGAAACAGTTTGAGGTTCACTCATTAAAACTGAAATAAGTCCCATGTTGCCAGAGCATTGGCTGACTCGAATATAAAAACATTAATGGGCACGGTCAATTTACACGACTAGCTGATTAACCTTACGTTGTTACAGAGAGAGAATGTTCCACCATGTTCTCTTTTGATGCACCCTGGTGATGCAGCTTATTATCAGAGTTAGTTTTGAGTCTGATGTCGTGCGATCTGATCAGCGTGATTTCGACCGACAGTCAGCCACATGAACCCAGCACACAAATTATCTCAAAAACCGGGCCGCAGTCACCGCTAATGTTCACTCTCGCTATTTGTGTGTGCTGATATTAATGCTCAGAGCATTGATGTTGTAATAGGAACATACAATGAATTTGCCTTATCTCATTAAAACAAAAAAAAATCCGTATTTGACTAAAAGACTACGATGGTTCGGATAGTGAATATTTGGGTTGCAGGTTTGGTTCTTGCATGTTATCTGTGGAATGAAATGAGTCTTTGCCTATCTTAAGAACGGGGGCTCATTAATCACGTGAGCATGAATATTATCTACTGTCTCGCAGCTGTTTTATCTAGCGCTCAATGCTTCAAAGTAAAATAAACAACCTAATAGTTAACCTCCGTACTTTTAATGCCATTTGTCACAGTGGGTTATTTGTTCGAATAGTGGAGTAGGATACAATGCATTGTATGTTATACTGTTATATGTCATATATGTATAACATATAACAATATATATCTTTTTATTTTGTTCCTAATTCACAGTATGGGATATAACTATATATACTAAATATAGTTGTACCATCCCTAATTCTGACATATACTACATAGACACCTGTTTAGTTTCTGGACACCCCATCTAATTCTTGAGCTCTGCTATTTCAGCAACAGTTATTTGTAACACACTCATTTGCATTCACAGCGTTTATCAGATGCCCATATCTAGAGCGACTTATAAAGCTCTGTATTCTTGTAATCTTTGTATGCTTATTACATCAACGCATTCATGCTAGAAAGCACACTTTTCTGGATTCTTCACAGACAAACAGTGGCAGTAGAACGGGCTGTACTGAATGCCCAGTGACTCACAATATGAGCAATTTCTGCATAGGGAAGGACACATGGGTTTAGTCACCTTTCTATACAAAACCCACATCAAATTTGATGGAGAACTTGGCTGGCTTGGAAAGAACCTTGGTCTCAACTCCATTAGAATGTCTTGTTTGGGTGACTACAAACTTTTGTCTATGTAGTGCACATATCAAATCAATATTCAGTACGACGTTTTTCTATAGCTTTTTACAATTGCTCTTTATAAGGGCATCTGCTCAATTCAGTAAAGGTAAAAGGTTCAATTTCTTTGAACCTTTTTAACAGTAGAAGAGAAATGTGTATATTTCACACATAATCTGCAAAGATCTGATAATAAAGCAACTATGAGTCAAGTATTCTTCGGACCCGTATAACAAATATTGTGGTTATTTTGTAAAGGTATCTGGTAAATGACCCCACTGGTAATTCTTTTCTAGGGGAATCTTTAAAAGAGTAAATGTTGCAGACATATTGTGAATTATGGAAACTGTCTTTAATTATAAACTATATTTTGCCACATATAATCAACTCTGAGTGCATAGGTGACTAAACTACCTCATAATTCACTATTGTTTTTATTTGTTTGTCATTGCTTTATCTTCTTGTGTCACTGGAAAGCTAATGAGAGGGTTTACATTAATAATAGAGGTTGTGAGTTCAACAGTTCTGGGGGACTGCAGAAAAATTATTGATGACAGGGTGGCGTTTCGGATTGATTGTTAAGTGGGTAAATTTGTCTTGTGTGGATTCACTCCATTAGGCAGCTCATCTGCCATCTGTCCCGGGGCGTTAGCAGGCAGCCAGAGGGCGTGTTTCCTGGCATCAGGATAGCGTCTATCTCACCAGGCTGGCAGAACATGCACCAGCACCATTCTGCACTCTGTGTTGCCCCATTGCTAATCCGTCTCAGAGGTCATGTATCAGACACCTAAAATGGGTGCATTTTTCACCATTAATATTACAATCTTTCCATCTGCTCGTTACAGTTGTCATTGGTGAAGACCTGTTCTAGCAATGCTGTCAGCTTTTGCGAAATTTGAAACATTCCCCAAATCTTTTAATATAGTTAGGTCCTTCTTACTGACCACTTCTGACTTTGACTTTCTGACTTTCACTACAGAGAACTGTGCATGACTATGTAAAGTAATAATAATGGTGAATCGAATGTAGGTGTTCCAGAACTGTTCTGAATCATTTTCAGATTGGCTGGATCACCCAGTGCCATTCACAGAGTTGTCTCTTAAGCCATTCCAGTGTTGTCTGGACTGTTGTTTAGGGTCATTGTCGGATTGCTGGAAGGTAAATCCTCAGCCCGGTCTGAGACCCTGATCTGTTTGGACTTTCCATCAACTCTGACCATTCTCCCTGCCCCAGCCATTGAACCCAGACAGGTATTTCCAAATTGTGTACAATCAACTGAATTTTGCACAGATGGCCTCAAATCAAGGTGCATAAGTATGTCAAAGATGATCAAGAGGAATAAGAAAACAGGAAGGCAGGAAGTTCTATATCCATAGAAGCTTAAGCTGTTACTTCACAAAACCAGTAGGTGTATTGGCAACTCACACATGTGCATACACGTGTTGAAACCCAATGTACAAGTGTATGCTCATTATTGAGCCTCATTCAATAATCAGATAACAGGTTTACATGTTGACTGCTGTTTAAGAGTTTGCTTCTTTCACTGCTAAATGTTACAATATAAACCGAACAAGCCTTACTCCATAAGTAATCACTGAACTTAAATTAAAAGTGGAGCGTGTAGAAGGTAAGAAGCTGTACAGAACATGATCTATCAATGCTTTTTTCCCAATCACCATTCGTTATAGCAGACATATATACCTTATTTTTTATGAACGTATGCGCCATGTTGTGCTCTGTGAAACAGGACATCGACTGAAATAGACGCTGACCGAACATATTCGCACAGGTTTTTTTTTATGGGTATAAATGGCATTTCCAAAAATAAATACTGTGCATAAATGCGTTAAACAGCAGAAAATATGAGGGGAACGCTACCGTCTACACAGCATCCCTAATGGAACTTTTCATTTCTGAAAATTCTGAATAATTAGCTCAAATATACACCATAGTGGAAAATGTAGCAGTTAAAAGGACGGTATGATGGACCTGGATGCTTTTGCTTGATGGATTTGCCAAAAGTGCCTTGATAGACAATTTTACGAACACTACAGAAGATTAGCCTAATCGGCTAAAGACAGTATGAAAGCATATACTGCCAGTAAATGGGTATTACTTACAATAGGACAGGCGTCTAGACTTTTACGTCATTTACAGCTTGTTACAAATAAGTAATGGAAAGGCGTGTGAAAAAATGTAAATTACACATAATAAATCATTACTTTTGTAATGATGTATGTAGAGTTTCAGGTTTTGCGTGTAAACAAATCCAGAAAATTACATTGTATGACTTAATAAATAAAATAATTCTTTGATTTTATGACAGTGGCCACAAGTATAAATAAATTAACATGTTTGTGTGTGTGTGTGTGTGTGTGTGTGTTTGTGGTAGGAATGAGTTAGTATGGGTCCTTACATTGTTACAGAGGATAACAAGGTGTGTTGACCTGATCCATATGGATGTCTGACTGACTTTGATAAACAAGGGTAATCCACTTTACTTCTGTGTTCTCGTATGTGTAAAAATTGATTTAACCCTCACAGTCCTGTAAAGCCGCTCTTTGAACTGAAATCAGTATTGACTTTTTGATTATCTGGTGTGTGCTGTACAACATCAAAGTGCTGTGCAGGACTTTTGTCCATTGTTCAGAGTGTTTATGTTTTGTTCAGCAGAAGAGGGGGTTCTTATGTTTAACCTTTGTATAACCTTAACGGCGCCGCTTTCATAAACTTGCCTTTGCCCTTCACACTCCGCGCTCTTTCACACCTTATTCCAATGCTGTTAATGCATCAGCAAAGCCAGAGCAGCATATTGCAAACCCCACTTTGGCAGCTAGCATAAGCGGGGTATGTGTGATGTCACTCCTCCTTGGCTCTGTGATGTGTGAGTGGTCAGCGCAGGAAGGGGGGAAGGGGGGGGGGGGTGTTGTGGAAGACCACATGTGGATGTGGTCAGTCCCAGCCAAGCCCTGTCAGCATGAGAACAGAAAAAAACAACAACAATGGAAACAGGTCCATTGGAGGGTCAGAGTTCAGCAGCCACATTTAAGGCCCCCACGAAGGTGCCATCCGAAGAAAGTCAGTCTTTTTTTTCTTTAAGCATCACAGGGGCCCCAGATCAAACATCTTCCGGCTGCAGTATTGCTCCATTAAGCACATAAAAAAAAACATTTGCCAGACAATGGGCTGCTTTTTTTCTTTTAGTTGTTGTTGTTTTTGTTATTGTGTTTGCAGAGCCATTCCCGTATGTCAGTGCAGTTCTGCTTCTAATTGATTCTCATCGTATCGGTTCTTCAAGCAGTCTGAGCATGTTCTGTGATGTCATTCATCAGGTAGCAGATGGACTGATATAAAGGCAAAGTGTCAGAGCTGTGACAGGAAAAGGAATGCTGTGTTCTTTGTCTAGATGGACATGCTTCCTTGAAACCCATTGCCATGATAGTGGGTTAGCTCAAGGGAAAACAAAAGCTTAGCAAAACAAATTTAATTGGATATCCTGTTATATTGTGATGCGAGGCTATTCTGGGAAGCAAGAGATGCACTTGGAGAATTTAATTTGAAAACGGGATAAATTGCACCAATCAGCATCTATTGCATCGGCAAATGCTCTGACTGTATCTCAGGCTTTTTCACATCCCATTATGACTGCCGGATTGGTATCGATTCCTCCTTTACTGCTGGAATGGAAGGTCACAAGAAAAATAATTGAAAGCAAGCGCTGAGCTTTCCCACCAGCCGTGTAATGTCGACTGCATTTGGGTGCCACTCCCATTTAGTTGCTCACAGGTCGTCTCACGAGCTCGCCGGTTAAAGATTGTATACTTCTCGCTCCCACAGCGCACGACCAGTCGATATATTTTCTCCACATTCTGCCCAGAGGACAGCTGCCTGCTGGAACCTGCTCATGCTGGTTATTGTGTTAGATGCAGTCGGCTGGAGGAGCGGAGACTCCTCGCTGTAATGGAGTTTTGCAGTAATGTGCAAGGTAATCCCTAAAGCCGGCGTTACAATTGGAATCATTGCCAGAATTCAGCACAGCAGTGACATAAAGTAACTCAGGCCAAAGAGGGACCGGCTTAGCTTGTCTCCTATCTGGCAGATGGCTGGTGCTATGGTCTTCCTGATGAAGCACAAAGGACCGGCGGGTCCTCTGCTCAGCTAGCAGCAAGCGCTCACCCTCCGCTCACTCATCACCCTCCTCCCCTTTCTTTAAGCTGATTAATTACTAGCACTTACGTTTATCAGCCAGGAAAGCACTCTCGCGAGTCCTCTGGGAGAACTCGGCAGGGAGGCCCAGTCGCCTCCCAGGCTCACACTGGTGGTAGGATGTGAGTGTGTGAGGAAAAGGGGGGGATGGGGATACTTTTTGCCTGGACCCTTCCGTGCTGGTGTGTGTTTCTCATCATGCATGACATTTAAAGATGATGGTTTTTGCACCCGGACGAAAACAACGTGTACCGTTTGTAGTCTGTAGGAAATATCAATACACACATCTGCTTTAAATAGCAACACATGATCTATAAATTCTAATGAACATGGGCTGTTGACAAATGAGAAACTTTGTGTTGATGGCATTTAGCAGGCATCCTTATCTAGTGCTTTAGAACAAGGTTTCTTACACATAAATGTGAAATTCACTTATTTGAGGACTGAATAAAAAGGTCAGTCATTCAGGCAGCCAGGAGAAGTTCAAATCCACCACCTGGTTGACAGTACAAAGAACACTACTAAACACTAAAAAGTACTAAATGCCATGTTTTTGTGTTGTTAAATAGTTGTGGAAGAGCTGTTGATCCTGTCCCTCCACCACAAAGCTTTCTTGGGGTTTGTCTTATGATGCTGTTGTCTGGTCACTCATAGTTTAAAAGCATACCAAAATAAACATCCTTGTTTGTTACCAGTGCTTCAGGATATTAGTGACAGGCTTTTCAGTGATTGTAATTATTTACAAGCTGCCTCGTTCGTAGCTGGTCATAATTCTATAGAGTTCACGTACAAAGGTACAGTGAAATGCAGAGTGGCTACTCGGAGAAAACAAACCGATAAGAAGAATACATGCAGAAACAATGATAAAAAAAAATGCATTATTAGTAAATGAAGTATTGTTTGAAATAGCTCACTCTATCTGCCTGTTGTCAGATGATTGCCTGATGTAACGTTTTTGGACGATGTATCAATGTATCAAAGCATTTAGATACATTATATAGACAACCCCAATACCCCTTTTGTGCCTTTTAGATGGCTTTCCACTAAATTTAGGAACATGGCTTCTGGTGAGCAGTGTGTGATGGAGGGAGTCAGTTGGTTTCAATGTATTGCTCAATAGATTATAAGATGTTCCATACTTTATTGTAAAATATGCATTATGTTCATGATTTTGCCCCGCAACTATGATGTTTTCACAAGCTACGTTGCACACTTGATACTCCCCTGCACTCGATTTGGAACGCTGCAGCGCGTGACATCGGAAGTGTGGGAAATGTAGTGAGAAAAGTTACGGTTGTGTACAGTATTAAGCATGTGCAAGGATTGCTAGGCTATATATATATACATTCTATTTTAAACGATTTGCAGGAATGTATCCCCATTGTAAATCAGGCATTACCTGTAAATGTGTCACATTGACAGTCACTTTGTTATTCAGTACAACCCAAGTTATCCACTGTTTGCGTATGGAGAATCCAGAAATGTATGCTTTATATTATTTATGTGTCACAAGTTTCTGAAATGACAGAGCTTAATCATTAGAAGTGTCTATATAGTGTATTTCATCAAATACTACTTTGATACAAGTAAAGTATTTAACACATTATTGTAAAGGACAATAATGACAGTTGTGTTATTGATTCATATTATATAAGATACAAAGATAAGGACGGATGTATTCAGTAAAAAAGAATTGTATAACAGTGTTAAGGCATCTATAGGCAGTAAGTATGTTTAGCATACTAATTTAAGTAGAGTAAACTGGGCTAATATACTGACCCACCACTGCTGTGAATACTTGGCTTTGTGTTCCGGTAGTGCCTTCTGGAGTCACGTGCAAGCACAATTAAATGTGGGAGAGGAGATTGGTTGGAGGATCATCGCCTGGTGCTGTAGTAGGCTGTTAAATGGATTGCCAAGACAATGTGACCCTGACCAAGACGAGCAGGGGTAAAATGTGGAAAAATAAATAAAAGTTGTAGTTTCCATTAAAATTGAAAAGCAATTCAAAGAATTCCTTCTACCTCTGCTTGATCTGGTCATGAAGGAGGTCCCAAAAGCTATCTCACAATTTTACTGGGCACAGGCCAAGGTACCCTGATTCGTAGCGTGGTTCTGTAGTCACCACCTGAACTTCATAGTGCAAGCCAAGCCCGGGCTTCGAACCCAGGTTCTTAGGAACAGATTGGTTTGGCTCATTTAGGCATTTCTTTAATGAATAGAGTAAACTTATCCAGAAATAAAGTGAGCAAACTTTGAAGTTTTATTTTCTTATGGTAAGATTAAAACTATTAAATGGACCTATTTTATAATCTACTCAGAATGCTAATTAGAAAATTGCCTTTGGATGTTTTTATTTGGTAAGATGCTATTTGTTTGCGCTTCCTTTTTTTACTCTCTCAGCAGCTGTTTGCACATCTGATTTGTGTGTTTAAGAGTGCACATTGCTCCAGCATGTGACAAACGCTGTTTATGCCCGGATGCAAATAGTCACACTGAAAATGGCCTCTGTCCAGGTACACTGTAAAAGACTGTTCCGCATGACTAGTTTATTTCTTTGAAGTTTGGATGTAGGATTTATCATACAGTCGTCGCCTTGGGCCAGTATTTCTGCGTGCAAGATTGCTTCCACAACTACTGTTTTGCTCTGCATTTCTACGGCAGTTCTAAGGTCACCTTGAATATTTATGCTCCTTGCATTCAGACTGGTTTAAATAGTGGGAAAGTTGTAGAATCTCTTCAGTGTCTCTCTTAGTCTCTGTGCTCTGCACTCACAGGACCAGCAGGAACGCACATCAAGGTCATGTTCCCCACATCATTCTATCATTTTTTTTGCTTTCCGTCCCCTCTCAAGACTAATTAACTTTTTATACCAGTCTCTTTAATATTAGCCTTAAGTAGAGCAGGGGGTTTGATGTCGAAGTCCAGTTGCTGGCAGATGTCAGCTGAGCAATTCCTCAATGCCACCCGGTGTCTTCTGACCCGCTGGTGCGGCTCGTGGGTTTAACAAAGCACTTTAGCCATCCTTAAGTCATTTGCAGTGCTGGAGGAGATCAGCTAGAATACCTATACCTTAGTTTTGAAGGCGAGTTCATTGATAATGATGTAAAACACAACTTCCCGCATCATCGTTATCCTTAAGATGTTTCTCACAATAGGCCTTTCTGCAAGATATGTATCGCACTATACCCATATGTATTGTTATTAGTATATTTTCTTCTTATTTGTTTATCCTTATCTTATTCACTTATTCTCTGCCTTCAAACATGTAAACACTTTCTTTAGAGCTACTTTCAGGATCGTGGATAATATACCCGAAAAGTGTACTTGCACTTGCACAGTGATTCGACTTAATGTTGTGCAATATGATCGCAAATCAATATCACAATTGGTTGGAGGATCATCGCCTGGTGCTGTAGTTGGTTCTTAAATGGCTTCCCAAGACAATGTGACCCTGACCAAGACAAGCAGGGGTAATATGTGGAAAAACAATTAAAATAAAATGTAATTGTTTGTTTTTCTCATTATGCATTTAAATGAAGTAATACAAAGAATCCCTTTAACCCCTCTTTACTTTGGTTATGGAGGAGGTCCCAAATGCTATCTCACAATCTACTGGGCACAGGCCAAGGTACCCTGGTTTGTATCGTGGTTCTGGTAGTCACCACCTGAACTTCACAGTGCAGGCCAAGCCCGGGCTTCGAACCCAGGTTCTTAGGAACAGTTTAGTTTGACTTGTTTTAGGCATTTATTTAATGAATAGAGTAAACTTATCCACTTTCAATTCACTTGAGAAAGGTTTATTTTAAGGGCAGCACCTTTGGATCGGTGGGTAGCACCGCTGCCTCACAGCAAGAAGGTCATGGGTTCAATCCCAGGCCTGTGTCCTTCCTGTGTGGAGTCTGCATGTCCTCCCTGTGTCTGTGTGGGTTTACTCCGGGTACTCCGGTTTCCTCCCACAGTCCAAA
>JAUZST010078900.1:0-47189 GCA_034779995.1 Parotocinclus haroldoi | reverse complement strand
ATGTATATATATATATATTTCGTAGACCTTTTAGAGTGACAGAAGTAGCCGTGGTAGCCTAGTGGTTACTGAACTATGAATCACACGGTTCAGGGTTCAAATCCCACCTCTTCCAAGCTACCACTACAAGAGAGTCACAAGAGTGTTTACTAAATTACATACATGTAAATGTAACAGGCACCCTTAGCAAAAATGACTTACAGAATTTCTCCTTGCTAGACAAAGCATAGTGCTAGTAAATGCAAGATACAGACAAATAATAAAATGTGCATAATAACATAATGTAAGTTATGACACTGCATGTTAATTTATGATTATATTACTAAAATAAAAGTGTATGGTTAGTGTTTAAGTGCTAAATAAAGAGTTGGGTCTTTAATTACCGGGTATCTGTTCAAAAGGCATTATTAATGATACTAATATGCATTTGGGATATACAGTATCTCACAAAAGTGAGTACACCCTTCACATTTTTATAATTGTTCTATTATATCTTCTCATGGGACAACACTGACGATATGACACTTTGATACAATGTAAAGTAATCAGTCTACAACTTGTATAACAGTGCAACTTTGCTGTGCCCTCAAAATAACTCAACACACAGCCATTAATGTCTAAACCACTGGCAACAAAAGTACGTACACCCCTAAGTGAAAATGGACAAAAGTAAGTGCACCCCTAAGGGAAAATGGACAAATTGTGCCCAATTAGCCATTTTCCCTCAATGGTATCATGTGAATTGTTCATGTTACGAGGTCTCAGGTGTGAATGGGGAGTAATTGTGTTACATTTGGTGTTATTGCTCTCACACTCAACATGGCACCTCATGGTAAAGAACTCTTTGAGAATCTGAAAAAAAAGAATGCTGTGCTGACGACATTGGTGCAGAGGTGAAAATGGTGAGAGGTCAGCCTGTTCAGTGCTCAGATCATTAGTACATTGTAATTGGTCTGCATGGCTGTTGTCCCAGAAGGAAACCTCTTCTAAAGATGATGCACAAGAAAACCTCCAAACAGTTTTCTGAAGACAGGCAGACTAAGGACATGGATTACTGAAACCATGTCCTGTGATCTGATGAGAACAAAATAAACTTATTTGGTTCAGATAGTGTCACGTGTGTGTTAGCAACCAGGTGAGGGGTAAATTGACAATTGTGTCTTGTCTACAATCAAGCATGGTGGTGGAAATGTCATGGTTTGGGGCTGCATGAGTGCTGCTGGGAGGCTACAGTTAATTGAGGAAACCTAGAATGCCAACATGTACTGTGACATACTGAAGCAGAGCATGATCCCCTCCCTGGACCACAGTATTCCAACATGATAATGACCCCTCAGTTCACTTAGGGGTGTACTCAATTTTGTTGCGAGTGGTTTAGACATTAATGGCTGTGTGTTGAGTTATTTTGAGGACACAGCAAATTTACACTGTTATACAAGCTGTAGACTAATTACTTTACATTGTATCAAAGTGTCATCTTTAGTGTGCTTCCTTGAAGTTATATAACAATAATAGCTACAAAAATGTGAGTGGTGTACTCACTTTTGTGAGATACAGTAGACTCCCAAATTGTTCACTTCTTATGTAGCAGACTGATGGAGGCTATCTCATATTAGTCAATGATTGAAACAAGTGGAATTTGAATATCAAAGTCTCAGTTTACGTAATTCTGGTCTCAGCAGTTTATTAAATAGGAGCCACATGTCACATATATGATATACAGTGGTACGGAAAGTATTCAGACCCCTTTAAATTTATCACTCTATATTTCATTGCTGCCATTTGCTAACATCAAAAAAGTTGTACACTCAGTATCCCATCTTGACACAAACAAACAGACATGTAGAAATTTTTGCAAAATTTCATTCTGCCATAATTCCCCGACAGGTAGAGGGCTGCAGTGATAGTCGACTTTGTGGAACTTTCTTCCATTTCCCTACTGCATCTCTGTAGCTCAGCCACAGTAATATTTGGGTTCTTATTTGCCTCTCTCACCAAGGCATTATTTGCTCAGTTTGGCTGGATGGCCAGGTCTAGAAAGAGTTCTGGTTGTCCCAAACTTTTTCCTAAGGATTATGGAGGTCACTGTGCTCTTAGGAACCTTGAGTGCTGCAGATTGTTTTTCTGTGCCTTGCCACAATTCTGTCTCTGAACTCCTTGGGCAATTCCTCCAATGAAGGAGTAGAACCATCTCAAGAAGGATAAGAAGAAATGGACAGCTTGTGTGTTAAATATGAGTGTCACAGCAAAGGCTCTGAATACTTATGACCATGTGATATTTCAGTTTTTCTTTTTAAGGGAATTTACAAAAATATCTACATTTCTTTTTTTTCTGTCAAGATGGGAATGCTAAGTGTAACAAATAAATAAACTTTTTTGATTTTATGATTTTAGCCATTTGTTGCAATTAAACAAAGACTAAATAATACTATGGAATACTTTGCATACCCACTGTGTATGTGTGTATATATATATATATATACACACGCACACATCAGCTCCTTGTTTCTACATTAATTGTCCATTTTATATGATATATATGATATCCATACATGATAGATGCCCTACAAGTTCTATAATTACAGACTGTAGTCCATCTCTGTAGTTTCTCTACATACCTGTAGTTCCCTTTACTCGTCTGTAGTTTACATTGCTATACGGTGGTGGTTATTGTGGGTTTTCTGTAGTTTTTAAATAGTCTTGTAAATGTCAGATGCAGTAGCAGTAGTTTTTGCACAGTTTGTGTTAGAGCCATGCTCTAATCCTTCCTCAGTGGTCATAGGATGCTGGTGGCTGAACCTTTTTGGTTGGTGGACTATTTAGTTCAAAAGTGTGGTGTTTGAACCACTCGAAGCAGCACAACACACAGTGCTGACAGTGATACCCAAATTGTGCCTGATCTGTGCTGGCCTTGTGGGGGTCCTGATCATTTAGAATACCGAGTAATGTGGACTAATATATGGAATGCATGGAAATAAACAAACTACAAGCTGCATCTATATATGGTATATATGATAACATGGACAAGTAATGCAGAAACTAGGAGCTGTACCTAATAAAATGATCAGTAAGTGTATATTGTATGTGCACAAACAAATATTTTCAGATTTATTTATTAGGAATGGTCACCAAAAACAAATGAGAAAAAATACAATAAATATTTAATTTCCTTAGCTAATATGGAAAGTTTAAATTGTAACTAGAAAAAAATCACTAATTCAAACTAATTACTAAATATATATTCATCAAACATAGGCTCAGACGAAGCCTGTAAATGTTTTGTACCAAGACTCATGCAGCTTATTTTCTGAAACATGAACTCTACAAACCCTTTCCTTTTAAGCAGTCCTAGTTCAAGTCCCTTACATTAACCTCCCTCTTCCCTGCACATGTGCACCTGACCTCAGTGATTGTTGCTCGTTTGTTGCTAACAGGTTCCCCTGTGAGATCCCATTAGCACCTGATTTGTGATGGGTTGAGTTAGGGTTAGCCTGAGCTTCCTTTACTTCCATAGGAGGTCATTAAAGACTACAGAGGAAAACCTTTAGAGAGGACAATGCTCGTACTGACTTCTCATTAAGATCGTGAGACTGGATGGATGCTAACTCCACAGAGAAAGGTAGAAATACGATTGACATGTGAAGTCATGCTCTGAAGCATGCTCAGCCTTGCCAGGATTTGTAGAGTGTTTTATGAGCATGGACAGGCTAGGATCTACATCTCTTTGGGTATGTCTACACAGCAGGTAAAAATGGCAGACGCCGATCTTTTTTTGTCATGTGATACAGATGTGTTCTCGTTAGGGCAGTGTGAATCGGTTGTGGGGTGGGAATGGTTCATGGGCTGTGGTAGCCTAGCAGACCAGATACTGAACTATGAACCAGAAGGTTCAGGGTTGAAACTCCACTTCTTCCAATCTGCCACTGTTGGATCCTCAAGCAAGGCCCTTAACTCACAATTGCTTGGACTGTAGAACTGTATCAAGTGCAAGTTGCTTGAATAAGAGCATGTGCTAAATGTTGTGAAATGTAAATGTTCAGTGTCAGTAATAGCAAAGTAATAGACAATAAATATTTGGGTTGATGACTTTGTGCAAGCAAAATTAGAATGCAATTATCATAGCCACTCATGTTTGTGCTAAGCATGGCCAAATGAGGACATGACTGCAGTGCCAATACCATGATGAAAGGAACCAAGTATGCAAACCAAAAAAAATTTCCGTAACCAAATCTCATTCCATTTTAATGTCTATTAAAGAAGTGCCTGTTACTGATTGATTGTTTATCTGATTTTTACGACAGTTTAGGGACGTGAACTGTTTTAGACAGTTGACTAATATTTCTCATTAAAAAGACAGTGTGAAGTGTTAACAGCCTAAAAATGGATTTAGCAAGAATATCAGAGTTGGGCTGTTTGCCTGCTGTGTGAAAAGTAGCCTTTGATTTGCTAAGGCTGTCTACATCTTCAACTTGTCCACTTTAGCATTATTTACTAATGCTATTTTTTATCAGCATCAGTGGCCATTTCAGTGAGACACACAAGGTTATTTGAAGACTATTTACATACATATACTCAAGTCAATACTGTAATGCTGCAATAAATTAACCTTTTGTGTAATTAAGCAGACACCCTCATCCAGAGCAATGTAGAATTAATACATTCCTACAATACAAGCAATTGTGGGTTAAGGGCCTTGCTTAAGGACCCAACTGTGGCAGCTTGGAAGAGGTGGGCTTTGTACCCCGAACCTTCTCATGCACAATCCAGTATCTTATACAGAAAACACATCTTTATCACATGACAAAAAAGGTTAAATTCTTTTTGTTACCTCCTGTGTGCTCATACCCAAAGATATTTCGATTCTAGCCTGTCCATACTCATATAGAACACACTAACCCAACTATTTCGAGTGTGGGAGGAAACTAGAGAACATGGAGTAAACCCACACAGAAATGGGGAGGACCCAGGCTCCTCCACCCTGAGTTTGAACTCTGGTCCTTATTGCTATGAGGCGAAATACTTGGCATCTCTCTCTTGCACATGAGGGAACTGTCCTACAATTAAGTCATCAAAGCATTGTTTCTCTTCTCAGCTACAATCCAGAATGCTTTTCAAGCTCTCCCGGGGGCAACAAATCGGGGCTAAACCTCTGGTTTCTGGTCAGGATGTCAGGGTTCAGCGTGTGATAACGCCACCTCACTCATTTTATCTGACCACCTCTGCCTCCCTGTAGCCCTTCTCTTCAGCTCTTTCTTTGGACTTCACACTGGCCAGATCCTTATTTTTTCTTACTACCAGCCTGCAGTAACCACAGAAACATGGCATGTAGGTGAGAGCGAGTTTATTAGTGCTGCTTGCTGGACAGTCATTTGATGCATGGGGAATGTTAATGCCTGTTGGAGTATGATTAATAACAGACCTTTCGGTTTAATCTTGGCTATGCAGAGCCATTCTGTTTCTCTGATCAAAGAACAGATGAGACTAACATATTAATTATTTTTTCTATTCAAACGGGCAATCCAGTCTCTGCAACAAAACCATCTGGCCACATTCGAGCCGGTATAAAGGAGAGACTCATTTAACTCCTCAAACATCAGATCATCTGTGATTACAGTCCAGTAACTATATAGTCCAGTGACTTATAAGTTGGTAATTGCAATCCAGAGTTTCTTCAAGAGAAGATGGAGGCAGTGATCTATATTTAACCTGCTAATGTTCATGTCATTGTAGATTCTAATAATTCATGGTGACGTTTGCCAGAAAGAACACCATTCAATTTAAATGCAGGTCATTCCAAGGCTACAATAGAGCATGCAATTGTAATTTGTTCCATCTATGTCTTGCTTTCCTCTCATTATGCGTATAATATGTAGAGAATTTTAAAAATCAATAACCAAATAATACATTTACATCATCATTTAGCAGACACCCTTATCCAAAGCGACTTAAAATGAATGGACCTTCTGGTCCATAGTCCAGTACCTTATCCACTAGGCCACCACAGTCCCAAATAATCAAATGACTTCTACACATCTAATGCCTAATGACTCTAATATCTGTTCATTTTTTTCCATTATTGCTTATACACTTTAACAGGTACTATTAATGAAACCGTTATGTCATCTACAAACCTATTAACCTATAGACATGTAAAAATATTTTTCACCTGATTTCACACCCGATTTTAATTTGTTTACCATTTTGTCATGTCTACAAAAGGCAGTAAACATTGAAATGCCTGCAGTATGGCATAGGCCCACTACAGCTTGAGCAATATAAAAATAGGCATGGAATATGCAAGGAAATATGCATTCAAATATAAATGATATATGATCAAAAAATACATTCTAAATGTATGTTGTGAAAGGTTGCTCAGGATAATGTCACAAATGTAACCATGGCAAAACACAGTTGGGCTACATAATAAACTACATGCAATTGTCTCCGTACAAATCTGGCTTCAACATCCACTCATTTAGAAAGCAATGACATTCTGTATCATCAGCTTGCGTCATCACAGCTCAAACCCAATTAACACACAATTCTCCAGATGCAAACACTAGTCAAAAACGTTCACACACCAATTAGAACCTCAGGAAAGACTGATAAATAGGTCATGGAGCAGTTCACTTATTTTGTAAAAAATGATCTACAAAGACCAGAGAAAGATTACACTGGAGTGGAGGTGGAAAAGGAAGGCCAAGGGCAGGGAGACAAATGGTTTCACTTGAGATCCATACCACTCTAGTTGACCATACCTGATTGTCAATGAGGGAAGCTGGGCAAATAAATGCAGCCGAATAGAAACCGTTTCACAATGACCTATAATCTGGACCTTCAAAGGGGAAATAGGTGAGTAATTGTAATACTGTGCTCTACTGAAACCTGAGTGCTCTACTCTGCACTGTTGGAGCATATTTAGTTACTGTGGCTGTTTGCTGTTTAGGACTGCACTAGTTCTAAAATGCATATTGCATGCATTAAAGGGTAATTACCTTGTATTCGTGTTTTGTACAATGGACAGTTAAAAGTAATCTCATGAGGATAGTCTTACAAACCTGAAAAACCATCTAATGGAGGCAGAAGCTTAAATAGTTTATAAGGAGTAAGATGCAAATCATCAGTGTGATCAGTCGAGGTGTGACGATGCATCACGATGCAATCTCACAATGTTCATCAATGTCAGATAAGTTCTGTTCCGTGTTTTTTCTGAATATTACCATTGGTTTATATTAGTAAACAAAGTTTTATTAAAATTTACTATAGTAGATCAAGGTATTTGGTAATTTGTATGTGTTGTATCTTCATATTGTGTTCACCATGCAAAAGGATTGTTCTGTCTGAAAACCATAAGAGGCTTTTATTTAAGCCTTTTGAATTGATCTTACCAAAGTGCAACTTTAGTGTGTGTGTGCTTTTATGGTGTCTAAAGGTGTGTGAGGTTCAGTTTATATGCAAAATCAAATGGGAGCTTGGTTAATGTTTAATGTTTGTGAGGATAAGTGTGCAGTTATGTATACTGCTCACAAAACATTGAGGGGTATTTTAAAATGAAAGTAAGCAGAACATTTGTGTCTAGAGTGTTGAGTAGAATTTCAGGAAATGGGTCTTGGAAGAAAAATTATAAATTAATTAACCAAGCCTTATTAAGTTATCCCGACCTGATGTTGAGTGTAAACATGCCCTGTCTTTTCAGTGAAATCTAATTGATTACTGATGTATGTATGCTGCAGTGGACTAACATGGTCACAAGTTCTCATTACTCAAAAACATTGTTGCACCCAGTTAAAGGTCATTCCACTGAGGAAAATGCACGCATATACCTGACACTCTTTCTTCTCATTGGGGTTTCCAAATCCCAGTGACCCTATATCTGACCTCCCAGGTACTTTCTAGACTGCAGACACACAGCAGTAAGGCTTTGGAGCAGCCGAACAAACGGATCCACTGTTCGCCCGGAAATGCCCACAGCACATGGCTCTGCAGCACACTGCCATACCACATAGTGGGCTTTTTTTACCAGTGGGAGCTCAGAGCATAATGTGTGCCATTTTCCACAGCCAGTCCCTTTGAATATTCTCAAAAGAGGCATAAACTTTTGCCTGCCGGAGTAATTGAGAGAGAGAGGGATGAAGGTTGGGGCAAGCGGAAGTGATGGCTCCGAGCTATTCTATGAGCTAATTACATATGGACAAAAGTAGATTCTTGGGCCCTGTCTGTTCCTTGATGCCGTGGGGCTGGTGACGAAGAGACTGTAAGGTTATATATGGTCCAATGACTCCAGTGATTGACAGCAGGATTCACAATGTTTGAATGTGCATATAGCTGTTGTCCTCCTGAAAATGAATGGCTACTATGGGAGTACAAGGACAACGTATCTCTGCTGGAATGGAGACCTATCCAGAACACTTCTGCAGGCAACTTCTGTGTGCATGTGTGTGTCAGAGGGAAAGAGAAAAGAAGAAACATCCTCAGTGAAATTGCTATTTTTAACTGTTCATTTTCTGCATATATGTATTTAAGAATATTTACTCTGGGATGAAGATAAGGGGTTAAAGATAAGCCTAGATTGCACAAAGGACTCACAAAAGGGCTGATGTACATAATTAAATTGATTGCTGATTGGTTGAAAAGAACCATATTGCCAGTGGCATTTTAATTGTCAGCTCAAAATAGTACTAAAATCTAACATGGAACAGTTTCAGTAGTGACTGGAAGAAAGTGTGATCATTTGCAGATGGATGTATTTATCCAAATTATTCTTTCAAATAAGGAGAATTATTCACTGTTCTTTTTGCGAAAAATTGGTTTCTTGGCATCACTTCCCAAAAGACCATTCCCAGCCAAGCTTCTTTGGACTGTAGACTAGTCAACTTGTCATCCAGATGAAACATATGCTGCTATTGAAAATTACTTGCCACTGTAACCTATAGAAGCTTCTTTATTATTTTATTTCCCCTTAAACGTTTTAATACTACTTACAAATTTTCTGTGTTCAGAAATTATATATTTTAATTATACCATTGCTAAACAATGATATATGTGATCTAATAGCATAACACCTACTTAACATTTAAACATTTATGTGTAACATTGTGTATAACAACCACTGAGGCTGAGGACTAGAATTGACCACCTCCTCTCTTCATCTGATTCTCAAGGAATGCAGATTAGCATCTGGAGAAGGGTGCTTACCATCCCCTTCTGTACTTGAGTTCACAGACGCCCAAGATCTGATTGACTGGAGGCAGATATGTCAACCCTCACACAAAAATACGGAGAGTTGTGTTCTTTGGGACCCCATGGCATCAATAAGAATTGAATTGGCAGTAGCCTGATGACTAAGTAAGGGTTTTCTTTTGTGCCACTATGGAGGTAATATAAAACGAGTACTTGGGTGCAACAGGCCACTTTCTTTGCTACTGCCCTTAAGTGCACACATTTGCATCTAAGTAAGTCTGTAATATCACCACAAAGGTATTCCAGATGTTTGTGGATGTAAATATGTAGAAAAGCTTACCTTTTCTAACCCCAAGTGATTGGGAACAGAATGCATACTCTTTAAAGACAATACCAGTTTCACTCTCTCAACCTCTAACTCACACAGTTTCTCTAATATACCTATCCATCCAAAAATAAAGTTAACAAGATATACTGGTTTAATTGGCTGCAACACGTTCTCATGCTCCTCGCATTCCACTTTCACAATGAGATGTTTTTGCACAAATACCACTGTCTACTCCTTTGCCTCTCGTTCTTTTATGTGACTTTGTTTTTCATGGAACATCCTAATAACCATCACATTCTTCCTGTTAGCAGTCTAAAATGTTGTCTTTTACAGTTCATTACCATGCCTGTTTGGGAACGCTTCACATGTTTCCTATTTTGCCAGAAAACAAGACAAGCCAGATGCTTGCCCCCCTCAGAAAAGCTCTATGCTGATTCAATAAATCATGTCTATTACGTAGATATTGGCCAGTCAAAAAACGTAGACTGCATAGGGTACGATATACTGGACCCTTTACTTCTTATAATGAGGAGCAATTACTTCGCTTTACATCAGGAGTGAACTGGTTTAGTCGTTAAGCCACCAGAAGGTCCAGCATGTAAATCCCACCTCTACAAATACTGACATTGTTGCCTCCTTGAGCAAGGTTCTTAAACCCATAGTTGCTTGAATTGCAAGATCCAGTCATTTGTAAGTCAGCTAAATATACATTTTGCCATAAATATCAAAGAAGTCCCCAATAAATGTATGTAATATTAGCATTGTGATCAAAGGGTGAGGGTAACCATATATAACCGTATAATTGCAGTAACACTTCACCCTGTCATTAACCTGCCACTGCAGGAGCCATATGCTTCCATATTATAATAATGATTTTAATAATAGCTGTTAGTGTTTCATGTTAAGTGTACTCTTCTTTCCTAGTTTTTGATTATTAATGTTTTATGGTAGACTTAATGATAAAACAACATGGGTGTATAAACGTTCTGAGTAGGGTGACCATGTTTTGATTTCCAAAAAAAGAGGACCGTAAGGGCAAAGAGCAAATGACAAATGGCTGGACATGGTCAATACGACGATGTGTGTGGAACCCACTTCTGTGTTTAAAACAATGTTCATTCCTTGGTGGTCATTGTTTGGCTGGTTCCCAAAGCATTCCTAATTACCATCATGGGTGGCACAGTGGCTCAAGAGTTTGACACTTCTTCTGAGAACCCTGACTCAGTACTGCCCTCTGACTCCAACTGGAGTCTGCATGTCTTCCAAGCGTCTGCAATAGTTTACACTGGTTACTCTGGTTCTCTCCCACCTTCCAAAGGCATGGTGGATTAGTTGGTATCTCGAAATTGCCCCCAGAGGGAGACAGGGGTACAGAACACTTAACAAGACAATTGTGGCACATGCAAATATAGAGCATATGTATTATTATGATTGTTATTTATAAATGTAACCAGCATAACAATGTAAGTGAAAACTTAAGACGCAAGGTCTTAAAAAAAACTTGAGAAGCAAGGTAGCCAATGGTTTTGTGTACATGTCCTCACCTCAGTGTGTGGGTGTATGTGAGAGAGAGAGAGAAGATGGGATGTAAAGAGTAGACAATGCACAAATTGTATATCAACTGCACAGTGTCAATATGAAAGAAAAGCCATAAGAACGCCTAATTGATAATGGTCTAATTTAGATTCTGTTAAGCAATGCTGGTCTATTTCTGGTTTAAAACTGGGCAGGGATGTTTTTATGCTGGATTAGCTGGTATACAACCAGCGGTTTTTGCTAAAAGACAAGCTTGATCAGCATTAATATATTAAGTGCAAAGTAGTTCACCAACAAAAAACAGCATATGTTCAGTTGTAAAACACTGGTCACCATCAAGACCATGAATAAGCAGTACTATTTCATTGCTGTAGTTAATTGGACCACCTAGCATAAACTCTGTATTCATCAGTGGTAATCTATTAGCTATAACAAAATTACGGGTACATAAAAGGAGACTATTTAGTTACGGTTAGCAATTTAGTGTTATTGATTTCCTCTCAGTTCAAACCAGGCATTACAGAAAAAAACCATATACCCAATGCTAGGCTGTGCTGTGTTGGGCATGTTTGATATGACCAGGGCAATTTCATGCAGGATGGGCCATGTAGCTTAGCCTGCGATCTATCATGTTTCTTCCACAAATGTTGAATCATAAAGGAGACTAAAGTATTTTTTAAATAAAAAAATTCTGTGCCAGCAGTATTTAGTGCTAGCAGAGTATTTCTGGCTGTAGGCATGCTGTGGTGCTGATACGAAAAGGACGTAAATACATGTAGGGGCAAACTGTGTTGTATTTCAGATAGATATTAGAGGAATACGTATGAGAACCGCTGCCCACTCTTAGAAGAGATATATTGCCAAGTGGGAAGAATAGGAAGACAGCAGAAGCCTTGACCTGGTTTGCTTCAGTAGCTTCAATCTCCAGCTGCATATGTTTTCACTGGCTTCGCATCAGTAAGCTTGGGCAATAGGATATAAAACAAGCCGACCTAACACAATGCAACACAACACAGGAACAAGGGCCATGTCTGATATGGAACAGCGAGCAGCTGACTAACAGGAGTGCGTCTTTCTTCCTTTTACTTTTCATTTGTTTGGCCATTTTTAAGACATATTTTTTTAGCGAGCTTGGGCACATTCTAAACAATTCATGCAATTCCTAGACCATGAATGGGGAACCTTTATACAGTTTCTAGTTTTGGAAATTGCTCATAGAAAATAAGCTCACTGCATCAACAGTTTTCTAAATTTAATATATTTAATGAAAAGCTCCTGCAGATCCTTCATGCTGCTGAAGAGGTAGCGATGGTCCTTTATAATAGCGAACAGCACTCGAGAAAACAATTAGTATGGTTAGACCACTCCAACTGTGATTAATTGGAGGGAGATTAGCTAGTATAATTTCATCCTGGTGGTGATGTGGCTGCCAATTACCTAATGCAAGACACCCTCCTCTCTAGCTCCTTTCCTTCTCGTGTGGTTTTATCTTTCTCTCTCATCCTGACTCTTTGTCTCTCTGATATAAAGACCAGCACACAACGCAGAGCTTGTATAAACAGTGACTGGCAGAGACAGAACAGATAATCACATAACATGGCGAAATATAAAATGTAGTGCACTGAGATGGAACTAATGCTTCCCCCACATTCATCTAAAAAAGAAGAAATAATTATTCATAGCAAGCACTAAAACTTTTATTTCACAGATCACATGTCAAATACACAGGGAGAAGAGCATGAGGCATTCAACAGACATACACATAGTGAAACAAGCAATAAGTGTGAAAGAAAATGGTAGGGCTTTACTAGGTCTGAGTCTCTGCTGAGTGAGGAGTATCAGAGACAAACATGGGTTAAAATCTCTGTGTGCGTATGTGTGTTTTTTGTGTGTTTTATATTTTCCTCGCTATCAGTCTTTAGACTGCGTCTCATTGGCTCAGAGCTGTTTGCCTTATCGCAGGCTCCCAGACGCACACACACAATAGCCTATTTTACACCATTAAATGCGTATTTGTCAAAATACAATTTCAATTAAATCCCGCAACCCTGGTGCTGTTTGCTCTGCTTGAGTTACTATTGAAGGAGTGCAAAAGAGAAAGAAAAAAAATACAGGCTTGAATAACTCTAGATGCAAGCACATAGGAGGAAATGACGCTTGATTGTTCGAATTGTACAACAAATCAAATTCCTGAACACATGGCCTTTTTCACTGTTGGAACTCAACACTCATGGCATCTGTTTCCATTTTATGTAAGGAATGAATATCCTAAAGGATCTGCCTGTTTTCAAGCTAAACTGTCTTATCATTGCTTTAAAGAAGTGCTTGTGAGAACCTATAAGAGTTACAATCGTTTCCCATCAATATCTGTATAGAAACCAGATACTACTACATGAAGGGGTTTAATGACAGCCTTGGTAAAAACGTCCCCCCCCCTTACTGTGGATGTCTTTAGTCATTAGCTCTACTGATCATCACCTGTACCTAAAATGCCGAACCCAATTTGTCAGCTGTCTCTTGAGAGTGTAACCTCAGAATTACTTTGTGCAGCTATACACACAGTTCTGAGGTCCACCTTGAAGGTGCATGTGCTAAGTGCGCACAGTGAGCCACGGCGTGTAATTCCCAGTGTAGTAAAAGAAGTGAGAGGCTAATTAAGTTAACTAAAGGGAGAGTGTGTCTCATGGTTGCTCAAGGTCCCTGACAAACAGCGGCATGTGTTTGCCCTCTAGGGTCTTCTGAAATTGAGCTAAAACCTTGTGAAAATTAGTCTGGGTGATATTTCCTAAGGATTAAAGCCCCAAGGCTCCACGGGACTACTTCTGTCTTTTATCTCATCAAAGTCAGCCAAGCTTTTAGAGAAGGCTAGTTCTCAAATTTGTATTTGTTATTATGTAGTAGATGTTTAATATGAGTGAAATTGTGAACACATTCTCTACTATTTAGTTATATTAGACATACAGGCCCAATGATATTTTATTTTTATTTTTAACCACAAGTGCAAGAAGTAGAAATATATGATTATATAAACATAACTTCACGTTTCTGTACTTTTTATGGGAAAAATGTGTGACACAGGACTATTTTACCGCTGCCGCACCAGGAGTAATTCAATATAGTTTAATTGGATTGACTTGGAATTGAATAATGAATTAAAGAATCGGTGTCTTCTGATGTTGTAATCATAATGCAACTAGGGTAATTGTGGCAGTTTTCTCCTGAGTCTGTGACCTCAAAGACCTTTCAGTTTATACAGCACCCTGTTTTCACACCAACAGCAAGCAGTAAGGTTTGAGGAAATCACACGAGACTTCCCAATTTAGGCCAACGTGAGATGAGGTGAGATGATATGTGTGAGAGCAGTGACAAGAAAGTAGGAAGCAAAGCAAAAAACAAAGCAATGTGACATCTACCACTGGGTCAGTTAGGTGCTTTCTGTTTTTCATTGAGACATTGTCCTTATATATTCAGTACTGCGGTAAAGTCTTAGGCCATTAGATTTGTTGTTTTAGCAATACAATAATCACCATATACAACACTGTTGCTGAATTGAACTCCATAATAATCTTTTCCACAAAGTTTCATTCTAATCGTTGTAAGCTTTAGCATATCTTGGCCTTTTTACCCTGTTCCATGTCGAGAAAGTGGCCTCTTGGCTGCTAACCTTCGAAGAAGACCATTTGTGCTTCTTCAGCCTAAAGAAGGGTCAACTTAGCATCCTGACCTTTGACATCAACTTAGCTGCCTGATACTTTTATTGCTCAAGTGTCATGGGAGGTTACACTTAATATATGCCACTGTAGCCTTGCTGCTTAAAAAATCCTGTATTTTTCTGGTGGCGTTCTGATAAAAAAATATCTAATATTGGCCTAATACCTTTGCACAGTATTGTCGTTCTAAGTTAATTTAGAGAGAGAGAACACACTGCCATAAAGTCCCGTCCTGGTCTTCCTGGTCTGCCTGATTCTTCACAAACCCAGCCTAATTCAGCACTCAAGATAGGGGCCTCAGCACATATTCCCTCTCTACATACTCAGACCCAGACTTGGTTGCCCCAACCCCCTTGATTGTGCCAGACACTTATCTTGGTCTTTCAGGCACCAGACCCTCTTGGTCTATTTTGTCTATGCATTCACCTTGCCAGAGGCTGTATTCAAACCAGGAAACCTCAGGTCTGAGAACCAAAGCTCTACCACATGACTAACCTGCTTCAATTAGATCCTCTGACAGGCTGAGAGCTGTTTCATAGATCTCATCCCTAGGTCTGGTGTGCAGGATACAGCAATGGTCCGAGGTCTTGATCGGATGGAGACTTAAGACATAGAGGTGAACATGCTGGGATATCACCTTGCTGGGGATTTTTGGGCACTATAGCATGTTTTTCATGTACCATAGGTCAGGGGCGCCCCATTATACTTCCAATTAAGTTTCATTATATCAAATGAATATTGTATCAGAATTAATCATGTTCTTAAAGCAATAAAATGCAGGTCTGTATTAAGGACATTTTGCTTTCTGTTGTAAGGTTTATTTTTTATTATGTTTACTTGTCACACAGTTTATTTATTAATATATTTATTTTTCTCAAAATCCTGCATCCCCTCCTACATTTGCATGGTGCATTTCCAGGTTGTGCTGCGTTATCAGAAATGATTGGGCATATGGCTGAGTCTCTGGCTGCTGCAGAAGCAGCCAGTAGCGCTAAATCAAGACTGCCTTCATGGTGCATTGTCACTGCGTCGTGCTCTTAGGCTGGAACTAAACGATCAATAGCCTCTTTACTTCACCTGAGGAACAGTGAGGGGAGGGAGAGCAACGAAGCCCTGAGGCCACCCAGCTCGCTGCATGCATGTGCCTGTGTACATCCATATAAACAAGCCAAGATGTGTGAGGGTGGGGTGCAGACATAGTCTGTATGCATCTGATGCATCATAAAGAGCATGTAGTTATTATGATGCTGGCATTTTCATATTGTCAGGTTGAACTTGGGTAGTTTTTGCGCATTTAAGTTTTGCATGAAGTGCTTGAGTGTGAACTTCAAATCCCCTCACACATGCAAATGCTTGTCTCCTTTCTTCTATAGGTGGCTTTATGGACCCATTAAGGCACTGTCACAACTCGGCATTGCTTGTAAATACCTCTTTTTAGAGTCTAGAGCTGGCCAGATCAGCGCAGGCTTCTAAATGGAACATCCCCTGCTCAGTCAGACTAGCGTGTAATGCTAGCTAAGCTAACAGCAGGCAGGGAAACTGAATTATTAAACGCTGGCAGGCGACGGGATTTTTTGTCATTTCTCGCCCTCCTCATTAGAAAAAAGAGCATGCTTTATTAAATGCACTTTCGTAAGGGGTTTTATTCCAGCATCTCTGATGCGATCAAAGCACAGTGTTATGTTTCCACCCCCCACCACCATTTGACTCTGATTCCTCTTGACAAACTGATTTAATTAAATCTGTCTCTCCTACCCTGAAATAAACAGAAAGATGCAAAAGAGATGACAGTAGAACATTTAGAACATTTTTAGGAACAGAAATTCCTATTATTTTTTTTAAACTAAAGTATCTAGCCAAAAAGTCAGTAGTACATCTCCATTCTCCATCTTTATGAACTTTAAGCCAATATGTATGTCTGTCCTACAATCCCTTTCACACGCTTTAACTGCCAATAATGCCCAACTCTGCCACCTGGGCTCTTTAATATAGCCTTGAAATGGGATTGGTACACCGCTATGTGGGAAACTCTCTCACTCAGCCTTTCTTTCTCTCTCAACAGATTGATTTTTGACCCTCCCCCTTATTGTGAGTGCAGTGCTGTGTCTGACGCTGATGGCTTGTGGGAAATATTTATCCACATTGATCGAAGAGGCTGATGAGTCTGTTATAAACGCCACAGTTCAAACAGTTTGGGCCCCTCAAACGTTCCTAAATATCAATCAGCTATGGGTGGCCCAGCAGCCAATACGCAGAATGTTGTGTGAATGCCAAGTGGACCTCGACCGATAGCCCAGAAATTGATAGCAATTGTTGGATTAGTTCATATGAGATTTTCAGGCAAGCAATGTGAGCTTGTGCTTGTACAGCTGCACCGAGCTTAGCCTGGAAAGCAATATGTAAGAAGTGTGCTTTTGCTGAAAACCTTTTCTGAACAGGTCAGCTTAAAGCCGTAGATGGCAGAAAAAAGATTAACAGCAGCAACAACCAAAAGGAATGGCAAGAAAGGGGAGAGTTATTGAGGTGAAACAGTCTTCCTCTGCTGGAGGCGGGCTGCTTGAGGGCTTACCGATCGTGACCGTGGCATGCCGAGCAGAGAAGGGCACTGACAATTCTGTCTGCTGCCATTTCATTAAAGATTCAGCAAGTACAGGATATTTTTCTGCATCAAACTTTCATGCCATCAGGAGGTCTTAACTGCGCCAGGAGCACACGCTGCAAGGATGATGAAGAGGTGGAAGAAAGGCCCATCTTTCAGCATGCTGTCTTTACTAGCATCAGATATGGCGATGCACTGATGGACAGCATGCATCGAGTTAAGCAGGTACATCCTTGCCTCGGCTTTGCCATTTCAAGGCGATGAAGAAAATTGCAAGAGATGTCTTAATACCAGGATCCTACTTCAGATTCTATATTTTGTTCCATCCTTTCTTAAACTCGGCTCGCTTGCAAATGCGCACACACACGTGCGTACAATCCGACAAACACACTCGAGCAGCTGATTTAAGGGTTCTGATCTCCAGCGTCATACGTCTTTAAATCTCTGGCCTAGCAGAAAACTCAACAAAGTCGATCATCTCTCAGCAGGGAAAAAAAAAATCAGAGTCCCTACTCTCGCCACTCTATAAAGCAAGGTCGTATGTAAATCAATCCCCTCCCACTGCACTGCCTGTCACATCAGCATAATAAATAACAGCAAAAAAGAAATAAATAAAAAAAGAGCTCGAGGAATTCACAAGAGCATAACGCTCTGAAGGCTAGCTATGCCCAGGGCACTTCTGTAAGTGAAAAGTGACTTTAAATCAATAGTAAGGGAACTACGATGGCAAGGGATGTGTGTGCGCTAGCTAGCGATTTTGGGAATGACAGTATCAACCAAGCTTTACAAGGGCACATTAGTGGAGTGCTGAATATCCTGGGATCTTGCGGGGAGTAAAAATATTGTGGAGGAATGTTTTTTTTTTCTTGTGAGGAAGGCCAAGACACTGAAAACAGGTAGTTTGTATCATTTTAATTTTCTGCAAATCGACTTTTGAGAATAATTGAAAAGAAAAATTACCACAGAAAAGAAAGTTGTTAGCTTTCTCATTTTCTGAGGACAAAAGAAGTGGCTCAACCTGCGACTGAATGCCACATGAATCAGAAACGTAGCTATTATGTTCCCATATCTTTAGCATTGCATTATTTCCTATCAATAAGAATGCCCGTCTTTTAGGATAGAGGGAACAGAAAGAAATGGCATCTGTAAAATGACACAAAAGGGAGAGCATCTGACATTATAGAAAGCAATAGATTTTGGTACAGTGAAGCGCCTTTTGAAAATATAATACAGTGGATATTTCCCCGCACAGTGAGCGAGCGGCATGGGAAGTGCAGGAGGCTGGTAATTGGTGGACGAATTTAATAAGACTTGCACCTCTGTAATATTTAAAGGTCTGCAGGGTGCAGGGATGAATGCTGGCAAGGATTGGACTTCGCCAGAATAGAAAAAAAGATGCTTCCCTAGCCTATATGTTAATTTCTTTGGGGTTAAGACAGTTTTTCCACATTTTACATGCTGCATACAGATTTTACCCGATGTTCTGCCTGTGTGTTTTCGCAATTGTACGTTCCTAGCCAGAGACATGAGTTTGGAAATGAAGTATGCGCACGCCGCTTGGAGTAAAACAATAGGTCAGTCCACAGTGTATGGTGTTCATACTTGGCTAGCTCCGTCTCCTGGTCTGTTGCGCTCACTGACATTTACAACCCAGCCCGTGCTGCTAGTGTATCAACCTACCAGGCCATGACATGATGTGGATTCAGCCAAGTCCATCTCCGTCCAACCTCACAACGTTCCAAAATACCATTTCAGAAGCCCACAAACAGTTAAGTTACTCAAGTCCAAGTTTCTAAACATGGCCTGTGTTTACAAATGATACCCTGTTCCAAATCCATAGCCTGAGCATGTATAAGCAAGCATTCGGAAAGTCTCCTTTACGACAAAGCTTTACAACATTCCAAGATGTTTCTAGTGGTGATGCTGGTGAAATGATCACAAAGTTGCTTACTAAATTTCTTTACAGACAAATAACTGCCAAACTGTTACATGGGGACCTACACTCAACAATCACTTTATAAGGCACATCTCATTGTCCATTTTATCAGTTCCACTTACATTAAGAGCACTTTATAGTTTACATTACATTGTACATGGAGTGTAATCTATCTGGGGTTTTTAAAAGCTCCAGCAGCACTGCTGTGTCTGAGTCACTCATACGAGCACAACACACATTAACACACCCCCACCAAGTCAGTGTCACTGCAGTGCTGAGAATGATCCATCACCCCTTAATAAGACCTGATCTGTGGGGGTCCTGACAATTACAGAAGAGATTATAGGGACAATCTGTAATTGCAGAACTACAAAGTGTATCTATGATAAGTGGAACATACAATTAGCTTACTAAGACATGATAAAATAGATGTAGGCTAATATTTTTTGAGTTTACATAAATATTATGAATCTCATGTACGCCTTCTGATTATATAGGTTTACCTCCTTTACCTATATGCATACCTCCTATTAGTAGGTTTGTTCTGCACTAATAGCATTTACGCTGTTTAAAATGTTCACATTATCCTTATTTAAAGTTCATCCTGTTCTAGCTGTGGACTAGCATTAGGGCATGAACTCTGGAGCCTCTGAATGTGTCCTGTGATATTTGGCACCAAGGCATTGGCAGCAGATCCTTTAAGTCCTGCAAGTTGCGAGGGAAGGCCACTGTGGATCAGACTTGTTTGTCCAGCACATCCCACAGATGCTCAATCGACCTGAGATCTAGGGAATTTGAGGCCAAGTAAACACTCTGAAGTCTTTGTCATGTTCCTGAAACCATTTGTGAATTTCGCCAGGGTGCATTATCCTGCTGAAAGAGGCTACTACCATTAGGGATTAATGATGCAAGGAGGGGGTATTTAGAGAGATGGTTTAAATGGTATAGGTAATCGTTTTGCAGCAGTTTTTCAACCAAAAATGAAAATCAAGACACCATGTGGCCTTAAAACCTCTCAGACAGGCTTAAATGAGAAACGCTTATGCAAATATGACATTTGGTACCAGGCACACCAGCGAGGCTAGTCCATAAAACTCACTTTCTTGGAGTCTTCTGATTTTTTTCTTTATTTACAAGCTAAGCTGTGTCTATTCTTAGTAAATGCAGATTCCGCTCACCTTGCAGGAATAATGTGTAAAAGCCTATTAATAGCCTGGAAGGACACAACAGTGGAAGCCTGAAAACTTTAAGGTAAACTGCAGGAGACAAATGCTATTAGGTAGAGAGAATCATTTAAACTTAATACCAGGCCTGAACTGGCAATAAGGCGAGACTGACAAGCAGATGAAGCTCAGAGGAATGTTAATAACCTTAGCAAAGACAAAGACGGCACAGTGGAGTGTCTGGGGGGAAAAAACATTCATCGCAATGTATTCTTTTACATATCCTCTAAATTACCACTTAATTTCGTTTCACCACTTCAGCATCTTCATTTCATCCCGTCTGTGCCTAAGAAAGAGGCGGATGCAGCTCTCGTTAAATGCATTCCAATCCCCCGAGGACTAAGACTAATCCATTGTGTGGCGTGAGGAGCCGGTATCGTGGGACGCATGCGTTAAAAGAGCACTGTTGTGGGTGCATTAGCATTATTAAAGGGATGATGAAAAGTGACTATCTAGCTTGCCTCTCACTGTCTCGGTGGAGTGGAATGACAGCGGCTGGAGAGTGTCCAAGTGATCCGATGTATGTCATGAACTCGTGAAGAATGAATGCCAAAAGAATGCGACTCCTAATGATGCACCGACACGCGTTGCAAAATACAAACGTGATTTTTAAATGACATAACATGTTGGTGAGGAGAATAGCTGGCTCATCGTAGCAATTTTTTGGATGGCTGTAGTAAGGCAAAGTGCTGTTGACACTATGACTGCTGGCTAGATAGAAATCGGAGAAAACTGCAACATATGTGAATGTCTGTGTATGTGTGGTACAGAAAGAAAGAATGACCCAGAAATGTTTTTTCCTCCACTACAATACTAAATACAATGACTTCAGGTGCAGTTGTAGAAGTGCAGTCAAGCATAATGATTTGCAGTAAGGAAACTATTGTGCATGTGAAAACAATGGCAAAGCCATTGGTGAGTGCTGAATATATCTAGTGATTACTAACATTAGACCTTTATCTAAGGCCAGATAAACAGGAGAATCAGTATTTGAACCAGTTTATATAAAGGAGAGAAAATATACAGATAGATACAATATACAAAGGCAGAAAGGCACAAAAACCTAAACACAATTTGAACATCATTCACACAAACAAGAGTAACCTGCACAAAAAATACATTGGCCCGAGTTAATAGTAAATTTATTGAACTTTTCCACCTTTAAAACTGTAAGTACAATCAAACATTAGTCTTGGTTGTACTAATTTAATATTAAAAATAAGTTTTTATTTTTCTTTGGAACCTAGGCATTCACTGCTCAATGTGTCCAGGATATGCTTTTACCCCTATAAGCAGCTAGATACCTTCATGGTAATGGGCTCTGGTAAGGAGAAGATAAAAAAGACCTCACTTAAGCTTGAGCTTGTTAACCTTTAAACACAGTGCTATTAGCTGCAAAAAATATTTTTTTCCATTCCTAGAGCTGGAAATGCAGCAGCAAACAGCAACCACCTAGCCGGCATTAATATTGGAAAAGCTGGAGATTTCCTGCCTGCATTAGTCTGAGATTTATTGATGGCTATGCACCATAGACGTGGCAGGTGCACGTAGGTATTTATCAAAGCGAAAGCGTATGGGCTGAAGGAATGGCTTGCTGTGGATTTCATACTGAAATGCGTAAGGTGGCAAAAACCCAAAAGCTAAAATTAGAAGGCATATGTTATTACACCTATATCATTATGCTGATTGTGTTGTGGTAGTTGCTATTCATTGTGACAAGCTTTAAAAGGTTTACATCTATCAATATAACTGTTACTGATATAAATCTACAAGGATAACAGACTTAAATTCTATTAATGAGCTGCCAATTTAAAATCTATTGAAAACTACACTACTACTCAACCCGTATTACTCTTCCTATTGTTAGGTCATGCTAGCCAACGTCTTGGTGAATTACAGAAATACTAAATACATAAGTGATGTGTATTTAATACAGAATTGTGACTATCCTGTCCAGGATACCCTGTGAAAATGGTTTACCCTCACTAATCTACTGTATACTGGTGAAACAATCCAAACATAAAACTCTGGGCCCTTTGACAATCACACCATTACAGTAAAAAAAAAAAAAACAGAATAAATAAAGGCCTCCTCAACCCTATGTATCCCTGGTGTGGAGTCTTTGCCCGCTCCCCAGTTAAACTAGATTACTAGCCGCAGAGCAAGGCAGTAGAGGGAGCTGCTCTCCTTCACGTTTACTAAGGGACATGGTCTCAGTCAGGTTTGTGGCTGCCCCTGCACAGGTTAATGGAAAAAGTCGCCCCCATAAATATGCCACATTAGTGTCTGCTTCACATGCCCATGCTAGACACAACACAGATAAATCCTAGTTGTCTCACCCTGCAGGCCTGAGCCATGGCCGTCCATCACGACATACACCCATGCACACCGAGCTTTGAGACATGCTCTTTCCTAACCCTCAATCAATTAAATTAAGTCTGGCTTTTTGTCAGCATTTGTGTCTGCATCTTAAGTCGGAGTCAACCCAAGGAGCAATGAGGCTCAAGCAAAACTGCTTTTAGCGCTGCATTATCAAATTTTATGTCAAATATTTTAGGAGATGACAAAGCTTCTATCCTTTTTTGATTCGAAAAAAAAATAAAGCGCTTTCAGTGCAAATACTTATTGCAATGAATGCAGTGTCAATGGCACATTTAGGGTATACTTACACTAGGTGTTTTGCACCACACTTTGTTTTGTTTGAGCTGCCCGTGTTAAGTACCAGAGCTTAATCTCTATCTTGTGAATACAATTGAGTCATGTCATGTTTGAGCCCCAACCATATTTGGTCTTGCATTTTTTTCGGAGTTGGGTGGATTTGAAAATTGATGTCAAGACCAGCCAAGTCCGGTGCATCTGTCTGATGTAATGTTAATTAAATACTGAATGCTTTTCTGTCATTATTGAATATCAATAATCAATTTAATTAGGCAAAACAAGTTACTACTCTATTCAGGATACAATCAATGAAATAGTTTTATTTTGAATAGTCTGATATTACGATTGCAAGTGTGCATTTTCACCTGCTCAATTTAACATGAATCTGGAATTATTAAATAAATATTATGTTATCTCATTTAATAATGAAAATGGAAGTTGTTAGCTATATTAAATTGACTTTATGTTGTAACTTCTGATTAAGAAGAGAGAAAAGAAGGAAATAGAATCATTATTATTTGCTTCCAAAAGTCGACAACGAAATGTCTTGGTCTTCAGTCTGACTTAGCTCTATCTGTCTTGATTACAACACTACCACTCCTTGCCCAGGTGTGGTATGCTGAACAGTGGTCAAACATGCTTGGATTCGGGTTTGGTTCATTTGGACTCAGCCACTGTACACATGTAATGTGATCACTCACCCTAGCACGGAACCAAGCATTGGCTGACTCCATAAAAATCATCTTTTATGTATAGCATGTGTAGTCACAAATGATTGATTGATCTTTTATAAGGTCTATGAGAGGGATGTGTGTCACTGTACCTAAAACATTTCCAAAAAACCACAATAAGTACAGCAATGAAGTATGTGCATCGCTGAGAGTTCTGGAGAGCCTCGGTCATGCACAATATAGATAGTTAGGCCAGTGCTATATTAAGCTGGTAATATAATGGAAACATTGTCATCAGTGCTTTTAATTCTGCAAATCAGAAATGTTTCCAAACTACAATTAAGTTCTTCAGCGGTAAGAAAGTACTTGTTTGAAGAGAACATGGGGATTGTGAGCTAATATCAAGGGAAATTTAATAATCTTAATATTTCGAATCTATATCAGTTTTCTACTGGCTGTGCAGACATCTGCAGCCTCTCTCTTTGAAATCCATACTGTGCCGATGAGATAGAGAGCATGCTGGGTCGTCCTTGAAATATCTTACTTTCTGACCGAGTTAACAACGCCATGCAACTGGCATCTAATTTAAACCGATGTACCATGGGTATTACATTCAGGCTCCAACCAATGATGGCTACAAATTCCCAGCAATCTCTTGGCCCAGGAAATGAGTTGTTTATTCCGTAGAGCGTGCAAGTTTGGTTGCCCTAGAGACGGACGGAGGGTGTCTGACATTCAGAGTATTGGAGCAAATGTCGGACTAAAACAAAGGCTAAGGGGGACAGAAAGAGTATATGCTCAATACTTGCTGCAGACACATGATCTAGTTTAGCATCAACCTGAAAAAAGTGCAAAGTTTATGGGTCACTGATCATTCAGTCACTTTATGTAATGGCTACATGACACCTTATAAACTACGTTCCAGATAGCTGCTATAAACCCACAAAGACATTACCAGAAGTATATTCCAACAGGTGCAGATCTGTCACAATGAGTAGTTTAATCAATTGGGATGGCAAGTTGCCATAGATTTCGAGTCAACTCTCACAGATTTTCATTCACACATGTCACATATGTTATGACACTCTCCAGCCAGGCTTAAGCGCCTGACAACATGATGTGTAGCTTAAGGTATCGTTAGTGTATCCAGAGTCCATCACAGCAATACTCAGATTGCACTAATGGATGTAACCATTTAAATAGATTTCACTAGAAGTGCAATTCATTCATTAACTGTCTTATCCATTTAACCGTGGTCAGGGTTGCCTAACTGAAAGCACAAGGCAGGAACAACCATAAACAAGGCATCAATCCATTGTAGGGCACATACACTTGCACACTAAGGACACACTACAAACACAGTTTAACCTAACAGATGTCTTTGTAACGTGGGCGGAAACCCGAGTAAATCTACACAGAGCTAGGAAGAAGCATGGTTGCTCTACCTGGAAAAACCCAGGACCTTTTTGCTGTGGCGACACTTCTGTTTGTTCATAATCTTCAAGTACTCTCATTTCACTAGAAGTATAATAAAATTTAACACACACTTCCAGGCACTCAAAATGGGACAAACTCAAAACTGTGAAATCACTGTTGTTATACTCAATGGCAGCTGTTAACAAGCAGTTAAGACTCTGAAAAATGTTTCCCATGTTTGGATTTGTGATAACAAATATTTTAAATAGCATTCAACTTTGAACTCTGACCAGACCAAAATAACAGCCTGGTAAACTTTAGCAGATTACCAACTAACGACTATTCATCTGTTATTCGGTACAAATAATCCTGTGCTCTTTGTGTACAAGAAAGCTTTGTAAGCATATTTTACTGTTTCAAGCTCCCCCTCCCAACAGTTCACTGCAATTGGTGCCACAGGTCTATGGAGTGCATTTACTTAGTTCTCTTCAAGTTTGCTGTTACGAATATTAAAACTTTAAGTCACTTTAAGATTAGCCTCAAGATTTTTGGCGTAGAATCATACACAAGACATCTACACTGCTCACAAAGGGGATTTAGGGGATATTTTATTATGGTATATTCCATTTTGAAGAATCATCTATTTTTGTGAACAATGCATGTTCCTAGTTTCATGTAGTTTTTATGTCAATTTTGTCAAATGGAAGTGATAAAAGCTCATCAATGTTTCAATTAAGTTTTTTGTGGTGCAGTTAGGTGGAAGCTATAACTTCGCTATGTTGTCATTAACACACAGTTAAAGCCATTACACCTTATAGCTGCTGTTTATGTACAGTACTGTGCAAAACATTCTAGGCTATCATATAAATTAGATATATCATTGTTGTAGCAATATCATAATGACCGTATATCATCCGTCTTTTCACCAGAATTTAAATATACACAAAATATGTATGCAGTATTAAAAACTGGGAAATAAAATCAGAAAAAGATTCTATTGGCTACAGTGACAAATATTTAGTGTGACCTCCACATTTGGCTGCTTCATTAGGATGTCAAGTTGACTCTTCTGCAGTTTGAAGAAGTTTGATCAGGAAAGGTCTTTTTGGGAGGATAGCAGTCAATAAACAACTTTTTCAGAACAGAAACAGATGGACTCTAATATGCTAAAGCTCACAAAGACAGGCCTGAAGACTAGTAAAAAAGACTATTATTATGGAGTGATGAATCACAAAATGTTGGGTGCAAGCATTGGAATTGTTATATATGGTTTTTATACCTTTGCTAATACCTCATCAAAAGCTGAAGTAGTTGTATCATGAATGGCTTAACAATGTTTTAGGTAAAGTCTAAAAACCTGTTGCTCATGTTCAAAGCTTTCAAAAATGACAGTTTGTCTAATTGGAAGTTTACAGCCCCTAGTGCACATTGATATGTATGTGTTGTTTATACCGCATAAATGCAGAAAAACACTAGGGACCACCATCCTTCACTGTTTTTCTGGTTCAGTCACGCACCTGCATATCTCTCTGAATTCGCCAGCCATGCCCCTTTTTCACGGCGAGCAAATGAAATGAAATTACTTTCATCGGTAAACAGTTCCCTTTTATAGCCAGCTCAAGTCAGGTGGCGAAATTGCATCTTTCTTTCTCATCTCTGGTCCTTCTCTTTTCTTACAGCCTTCTTCCTCGCCCGTTCCTTCATCTGTTACTCTATATGTAATGGCAAAAAACGATAGGGACAGCTGCAGGGAGGTGAAATGAATGCTGTTTGGGGGGGGGGGTACACTCAGACCAACAGAGTTATTGTTTTTATTGATTTTCATAACTTGTGGGTGGGGAAGAGCACATGATCACAAGACATAACATTCATCACACGCCGGTATCAAACACCCAGCCTGACCGCCCTAAAATCAGGCAGAGTGGTCAAGGAGAACAGTTTTGCTAACAGGAATGAACTGGTAAAGTATGTTATGAATTATCAGCGCAAGTGCAAGGCAATGACTTTCTGTTTACATATATTAGAATTGCTTGATCCCAGTTTGCTTCTGATCTCTGTTTAAAGCCAGTTTGAAAAAAATTGCACTGAAATGATGGAGTAAGAAATACTAGTCCCTTCTTCTACTGTATATCTAATCCCTGTGCAGAAGAAACAGACGACTGCAGGACCCCCACCAATATCAAATCATTATTCCCTCCTCCCTACTGCTGCCATGTCCGAATCAGCAATATTTCACAGTAACAGAAGGACCCCACAGTGGGTGTCTCTCATAGATGCCTGAAATTCTTCCACTTCTTAGCAAAGTGTTTGGTCTTCATTTAAATGAATGCCATTTTCTTAAAGGTGTCAGAAAATTCCCCACCCCACATATGAACAGCAGGCTTTGTTACATAATTGTTCATTTATAATTTCATTTTTTTAGACTGGTGTGGCATCTGAACTGCTAAAACATCTTAAGCGTAATAGGAGAGCCAATTTTGTCTGATTATTAATTTATCAAGTCCTGTTACTGCATTAGGATGCTGTCTCCAGCTCAAGCTTGTCTAAGGTAATGGGGCTATGCTTCAAAGACTATGTGTGCGGGCCACTAACGGATGTGTTTAAAATGCCTCGCGAGTGCTACTCTCCCTTCTCTTACACTTTTCTTCCCTTCATTTCTATGCCCCTGCTCATCCTCCTCACTCTTTCCTCTTATTCCTATTCACCGCTCACTTTTCCACTCTCGTCCCTGCAATCTGCTGCATTCTGCTGACTATATTCTGCCTATTCACTTGATTGACTCCATTTTGTGGCAACCACCCAGTGCATCGCCCTTCCATTAGATAATACCTTATCACGCAACAGTTAGCTCGTAGCTCCACTCCCCAACCGGGGAGATGGGGGCGAAGAAAAAAGACCAGGCAAAATCTGAATACCCTAATGCACTCAATTTCCTTTTTATTCCATGTCACTCAGGCCATGTTCTTTTCTGCCTCTCTCTCTTTTTTATTGTGTCGCATGAATACTGCATCAGCCTTAACGGAGGGTGCTCACAAAGAAGTCTAAGAGGCAGAATTTGACTCTAGGGTGAATTGCGCTCTCCGCTCTCATGCGCGAGCACACCTCCCACTCTTGCACTCCTTCACCTTTTTTTTGCCCCAACTTCCTGCTCAAATGGAATGAGTCAGAATTAACACGCCTGTGCTGGGCAATAATTCGGCTAAGTAATTCTGGAGACAATTGGGGTGAATTAACTTCTGAAAGAAGTGACACGGAAGGATAGGCGCTGACACGTAGCATGCTAAATCACTAACTGGACAAAGGGGAGATGGCTTTTGTTGTTGCTCTGAGATTACATTTCATCTCCCCCAGAATGGCTAAAGTCTCTGGGTGGTGAGAGAGGCAACACATTAAGGTTAGGTAGTGTCACTGCCTATTTGGCTCTTCTGCTTGTGTGTGCAGAGAGAGCCAGATGAGGCCAGGGATGTGCAGTATTTCAGATGCACATGTTTTCAATAAGTTTATGGAATTAAAATTTAAATTCAGATTTTCTGATTTGTATATTTAGTCACCGAAGAGACAGGGTATATATAGTTCTATAGAATTCTGCACCCCTTTACTTGGTACACCTCTTTCTACACTCATTGTCCATTTCAGCAAGTCTCATTTGCACAGACTGCAGTCCACCTGTTCCTCTACATAACATAGTTAGTTTTAGTTTTATTTACTCAGGACTCTCCCAGGTCAGGTTCTATTTGGGTGCTGGATTGTGACACTGATGTGGTGGGGTGTTAATGTGTGTTGTGCTAGTATGAGTGGATCAGACACAGCAGTGCTGCTGGACTTCTTGAACACCTCACTGCCACTGCTGAATGACAATAGTCTAGCCATACAATTCTAGCCACCAGCATTCTGTAGGCAGCATCTGGTGTTTACTGATGAAGGATTAGACTAACACAAACTGAACATCATCAGATTAGCTACAATCTCTGACTGGCAAATGCCTAACAGTGTAAGTCAATGGCAATTTAAAGCGTCTTTGGAGACTGGGAGAAAACCCATGCAAACATGAGAAGGACATGCAGACTCCACATAGAAAGGACCCAGGCCGCTCCACCCTGGAATTGAACCCTGACCATTTTGCTATAAGGCAGCGGTGCTACCCACCGAGTCACCGTGCTGCCCAAGAGAGTAAGTAAAGTAAAGTAGTTTTCAGAGTGTTTCAGTAATACTGCTGAGTCCTGCAAAACACAATATTTAACCTCCGCTGCTTCATTGTCACTGCAGTGTTGAAAACCCAAATAGTGTCTGATTCGGTGTAAAGGGGACTAACAAAGTATGTAGAAATACAGAAGTTTATAATTCCAGAACTACCAAGTGCTTCTATGTGGTAAATGCAACTGACAAATTGGACTAATGAGTGCATAAGAAGGAGTACCTATTAAGTATGAGTGTATAATAAGACAGTATATAGAATAATTACTTAAGTCATATAACTAAAATAATACCCCAATTCCACATAACTATACACAACTATATGAAATGCTGTCAATGTACATTGCAAACATCAGGGTTGCTGTTCGATTAGAAATGCATTGCATTCACTTCAGAGAGAAAATGCATTCCAATGTACTAACTGACTCATTTCTATCAGGGCAAATCATTAATTCATTTTAAAACAAACTAACTTTCCAATGTGCATGCTCAGTCAAGTTTTGGTTGCCTAAACACACAATTTAAATTAAAGCTAATATACTGTAATAGTACCTAGTGTAATCCAACCCTCATTTAAACAGAGAAGCCATAATTCTATAGCCAAGGTATCCTCTATATCCGTTAACACTGCTAGTGAAGAACTTATAATAATACATAATAGTACATAATAATATGTACTTGCATGGAAGAAAAATTTAGTTTAAGGACTTTTCTTCCAAAAGGCCCTATTTAACGAAGTATTGAGGAAAATGCATTCTCTGTGTGTTTATTGTACAGCCTTTTATGCTTAAGGTCCATTTAGACTGGACATATGTGGTCCAGTAAAATTATCCTCCTTATTATTAGGTTAACTAATCTGCTTATTTCATATATGCCACATACATTAACTGTTGTAGTACAACAGTAATAATTACAGGCTCTGTTCCAGAATGTTTTATTACACACATGGTCTTACACCCATGCAATGTTAGCATGAGCAGACATGCATCCACGTTTTGCTGCCACTGTGCTCCTTATATTATTATACTGAGATGATGATAAGCATGTATAAATTAAGTGTGCGAAATTTGTACGCACAGCAGATTTTAGAAAATCATTACTTAACGGTTAATGTACTGTATAGGATATGCTGTAGTATCTTGACTACTTGGTCAATACCCAGTATACTACAGTATCCCTTATAGCATTGTTAAGTATACAATATTGTGCTCAGACAATGTCCACAGAGCATGCCATGCAATGTTTCATAGTATATTGTGATACATAATTCAGTTTTTATAATGTAAAAGGCAATTTGCGTATTTACCTATTTATGGTTATGTTCTGTAGAAATGCTTCAAATTGTATCTCCATCCTGTCAGTGATAAGAAGCAGTTGATTTGGTCCCAGCTGAATAAATCATTATTACCTAAACTAAATAACCCAAAATCAAAGTAAAATACACTCAAGGGGAAAAATGTTTAACAAAACTTCCACCATGGCTAACTCTGAAGGTAAGTTTCTCTCTGCCCTACCCAATTACCAGACTAAAGAACAAATATCAATTAGTAGTGAATAATTACACTCAGCTAGACTAATTAATCTTCTCATAGATGAAAGAAAACCTTTTTTTTTATCTTTTACCGATAATGATAATTCAACCGAAGCACCAGTGACTCAATCACTGAAGATGTCGTCTAATAAGCGATCTTTTTTGAGACATGCACGCAAACAATCCAATTAAATCCTGATCAATCTTGGGAAAGGCTGCTTCTCAGAATCCACTGTAATCATTCACCAGGCCCTGCCTGACTAGCGTGTGTGCACACAACAATGCAAGTGAGTAAGAAAGTAGGGATAAATAAAACTGGAGATGCAGAAAGGCTGAAGTGACATTGGCCTACCACTTACAAGAACCTTCTCAAATTCTCACAAGTCCAGTTGAGGGAAGGCTCTGTAATGTCACTGTAACCATGATTACAAAGGGGAGACGCTGAAAATAGGACCCTAATGTTTTTTATCTCTCAAAGGGTAGAATGGTGTCAGCGAACCATTCCCCTGTTAACCTATACCGCAGTCATGACATAGCAAGCAGGATAGGGTGCTCCCTTTGGAGGAACCTCTCTGATACAATTCATTTCAGAAGGAGTTCAGAAGGGTAAAGGAGCTTCAATATAGCATTTAATTGCTTGTCTCACCTCTCTTCAACCCCCTTTAACTCTTTTTGTATTGTTGCTATTTATTTTCCCTTGCTGCATTGTGTTGTCGGAACCACTACTGTGAGGACCACTATGTAACACTATGGCTACATTCACACAGACGTAAAAGTGACCCAAATTTTTTTTTCGTCATGATACCGATGTGTTAACCGCAGTGAGACTCAGTTTGAAGAGCCTGACTGGAATTAATGTGACTTTTATGTCATTCCAACACATTTGATACAGTTTACCTTATATGAGCATTTTGCTTATACAATACATGGAAGAGTTGCTAACAAATGGAATGGAAATGTACATGTTACATCCTACATTTTTTTGATAAATTCAATCTCTGGGAACACATCCACTTCTCATTCCCACCACTCCTGGCTCCAATTTAACATCCATATATTCCTGTTCAGTGAACTAGCTGTCATGACCCCACCAGAGACACATCATGAAACTCTTTGTCCTCTCTCACCTCCTTTCTGATGATAATGGCTTCTGAATTTGTACATTTGTAAATGTCCACTCCACATTAGAATTATCATTAAAGAAGTGCCTGTTACTGGTGACTCACACCATCATTGGTGAATCATGTGACGCACACGTCATTTGTTGGGCACTGTTACATTTGTATCATCGGGCCAAAACGTGTCCAGTGCTCTTCTTGTGTTTCTCGTGCTTCTCTTAATTTTTTACATTTACAATATTGGATTCTTACTGAAATTAAATCAGAAAAAATAGTAAGAACCACTGTGCAGTGTGAAACCCTCTCGTATAAGCTGAGCATCCAGGCAGCAGCCAACTGAGCAGCAGAGCCAATGACATAAGAATTTTTTTTTTGTTTTTCGCTTTCAGAATATAATGTAACAAATTATATGAGGTTTTCAACACCTTATTATAAAATAGACTTTGTTTTAAATTTTGTCAAATGTTGGTAAATGCACCAGTTTGACTAGGATGTGCTTATTTTAAATTACTCTGTTCAACGATATTATTAACTTAGGATGGATTTTTCTGAATGTAACTCAGGAAAGGCCTGCACAATACAACTCCATAGAGTGCCCTAAACAACGCAGATTTTCTGAAATAGATTCATTAAATTTACATTATTGCTTATGGGAACATTTCGCTCTATGCCGAGGTACCATTGTTTGTATATTAGTCATCCACTAGGGGGATGCAATGATCTGGCAAAGGTCTGTCGCAGGCTGCACACTGCAGTACCCAGTATAATTTCTCATTAGTAAACCAAGCATTAGTTGTATTCTTGGTGACTAATCATCCTCTGCTGTCTAAGTTATAGTCTCCGGAACAAGGCTTCCAATTGATTTACGTCCACGTAGCATGTTTATTGGCAGCATGGGATGATTTATGACTCTTAGTGTCTAGTATTGAACTGCAAATTCATAGGCCATGCTTTGAGAACCCGGCTAGACCATTGCACCAAAGTGGGAGGTTGGAACTAAACAGCTAAACTCCAGTTACTAACTGCAGTGTGATCTCAGGAACTGTAAGGTTCCGAAAGTGAGCTCCAGTAGCAAAGGTACTTCTTTGGGTTTGACACAGAAAAAAAACACAATATTAACAGTACTACTATTTATGGAGGCAAATTTGCATTGCAGATAGAACAGTCGTGTGAAGGTTAGCACAGTCGCTTTGTAACTTATGCCACCGACTAGGCACTGGCTTTCCCGTGACCCTGACACAATGAGCGAAAAATAAAATGAATGATAGTACCTCTACTAGTAATAATATACATAATATACACAAATTAAAACAACTGGAGTACTTGGAACACTTTCTGCAAAACAAATAAATGAAACATGCATGTTCATCACATTTATGTACCACTATTTTTTCTGCAATTACACAATTCTAGACTAGAGGACTAAAACAATAAAATAACCTACACAACTAAGCCAAAACACATACATGCTTTTACTAAGGCTCAGTGACTGCTACAATAGCAGGACAGTTACTTGAGAGCTGGTTGGGTCACATCTTGTTATGAACATGCAGTGAAATAATTATCCTTAGTGGAATCATGTATCTTTCTGACTCCAATGCTCCACTGAACACAGACGTCCATTCTGTGACTTTAGCAGCACTCGCTCATTCTTTCTTCCTACTTTACAACAAACTTCTCATTGCGCAGTGACTCTCACTATGAGTCCTTTTGATTTGCTTCCTGTTCGCTTTCTGCTTCCAGCTCTCTCTCTCTCTCTCTTTCTCTCTGCTCTGCTGATCTTAAACATGGTGTGTGGAAACTGCTCTGACTGCAGGAACATAGCACGGCTGCACATGGTTACCTTTCTGATTCACTTTTCTATTCCCAGGTCTCTCTGGCCCTTCTTTCTCTTTTCCTCCCTTTGCCTTCTGTATCTCTATAGACCAAGAGCTTGTATATCTTCTGCTCCCCCATCTTTTTCTCTTTTTGGCTCCGGTTGACAGTTTGTGCACACTGCACTCAGAAACAAAACGGACACATTAACAGGGGAACGCACCTTCGTTCTCCAGTGTCCTACAACTGTCAATCAAAAGGTCAGGAAACTGCCCCCATTTCCCTCCAAAAAACTCGGTTAAATAACAAAAACAACACAAAATCAACAGCCTAACACAGTGCCAGCTTTTCCCTTTTGGTTTTCCTCCAGCTTCTTTTCTCCCCCTTCCACATGTTTTCTACTCTGTGCATCATTCCAGTCCAATAAGAATCTGAAGCTCTTTCAATTTCGAATTTGCTTCAACTGAAATGTAAAGTTGAAATGTATGGCAACAGACAGGCAAAGAACACTTACAGATGATGAGAACTTTGCAGTGTTCTCACTACAAGTTAAATCAGTTTTGCCCCATGGTATGCACATTTAATCTTGACGGAAAATAACGGAGCCATAAATCTTCGGCAATTAATTAAATGCTTGTTCCCTCAAACAGTTGAGTAATTATGGCTCAACACAGTTCAGCTAGTATCATATTCAGAGCGAGATTGGAAATCTGATACAGGACCTAAAGCAAGCTTTCAGTTCCAGAATTGCAAACTGAGTTTACTAATAAGGACTGTGTTTCATAATTCAGTTCAAGTAACTGCTTTAGTACTGCCACTGTGACATCCCAGGAAAAATGTGAACTTTGAAAGTAGGACCATAAAGTGACCAATTTACCATCAAAATCTATAGTAGAACTGTGAAATAATTTATGGCCATTTTATAATCCACCAAAGTTTACAGTTGTACTATGAATTTTGACAGTAGAATGAAGTGCTCAAATTACCATCAAAAATTCATAGTAGAACTGAGAACTTTATGGTCCATCTGTGAAAGTTCACAATAAAACTGTCAAGCAAGTTACACAATTTACATAATTTCTCAGTACATTTTTTCCTGCGATTGTCATTAGAGTAGGACCTAGAGTCAACCAAGCAAAATAAATCTATGATTACAAGCTAATATATTCTTACACAATAATTCAAATTTCGAAGTTGTTTATACTTGCAGTTCCTTACCCTAACTTTAACCCTAACCCTAACCTTTGACTTGGTCTGGACCAAAACATAAAATAACACTTTGGGCATTCTTTATGTCAAACCAGAACATGTAAACAAAATTTGTACGAATGTCACATACTGACAGGGCAGCTTTTATGTTATGCAACCAAATGTCTAGAAATTTCATAACGTCTGCAGCAATGCTGTGTCTGGATTAAGATGATTGTGGGGTTGTTTTAACAGGTGCTGGTATTTTTACCCGATGACAGCTCACAAAGAGCTTCTACAATTAAATTCCTACATTTTTCACACAAAAGAATGCATACTGAAGAAGACAGCGGTTAAGATGCCTGTACCAACATATAATAGGTAACTTGTATAACAAGAAGAACCAGTTTTGTGTGAGGATTTGGTCCCTGTAATCAAGTATTAGTTCAAAAGTCAAGTACAGTTTTTAACCATAACCACACGAACATGGGGAGGAACCAATGCAAGCCATTTTGTTTTGCAAATACTACGTTTCATTCCAGGTTTGCCCGATCTGGCTAGAAAAACAAGCTCAAAATCAGCTCTCTTAGAATAACCAGACCTGGCAACCTTTTTTGATTTCACTAGTTGATTCTGGGTTTGAGTTCATGAGAAAACCAGAATAAAAATCAAATCAATCAATTAAAATCAGAATAATTACATTCTGACTACTGAGCTAAACATCAATGTCCCTTTATTGGAGTTCTTAATCTGCTGTGGTGGCCTAGTGCAGAACTATGGTCCAGAAGGTGGTTCAAATCTCACCTCTGTCATAGTTGGGTCTCTGAGTTAAATTAAGGCCCTTAACCCAATTGCTTGGATTGTAAGACTTCATTAATTGTAAGTTGCTCTGGATAAGGGCATTCACTTCTTATGATGTAATGTATTACAATGAGAAAAGCTAGTAGTTTCATTACTGATTGATTCGATTGATCTGTGAGGGCAAGTCATCAACCAATCAAATTTTCTAAAAATCCAAATTACTGGCTCATATGCTCATATGGCTCTGAGTAAGAGTCCCAAATGTCATTGTACTTCTTAATGGAATATCCACCAGTCATCCCATGTCATGAATAATGATTGATGCAAAACATGCTCTAATTATTTACTTCAGTGATCCAACTATAATTTAAAGGCCAATGGGAAAAACCTAAGGTGTCACTATCTCAGAAGTTAGGGGCTGAGAGCTTTGTGTCATGCCCCTAGAGGCTCCTTTTAGAGGAGCACCATTAAACTCAGGTGATATGTGAGACACTCCATCCTCCTTCAACATCTGCTCTCAGGTTTCTCCCCTCCACCTCTGTTACAATGTCAGAAAAGTGCGCAATGAGACGAGTAGGGCAAACATAACAGCTCCAAAGGAAAGTGATAGGATTCATTTCCTGTGTTCAACTGAAAAGAGGATGCACATTCCCTCCTCGAATGTCCTTCCACACGTTCTTGCCTCTTTGTTTAAAGGGAAGAGGACCAAAAAGACAACACAACATGATACCTCTACTGTAAACCGCCACTTAACACCATGAAATATTAATCCTATATTACAGGGGCATGCTGCATATGAAGCAAAACCAGAACAGCTGTATTGTGTGTCTCTTGCCCCATTCGTCCTGTATTTATCCATCTACCTGATATAAACAGATTACTGCGCGACCACCTTTGTAGCAGGTAATCCGCCTCCCATATAATCCGGAGCTATTGATCGATGATCAGAGCACTGGTGCTAAGCAGGGGGCAGGGGAGGCAGGAGTGCTATTCACCCTCACAAGCCTCTTCAGATGGGGATGTATTTAGATCAAAGCCCCATTTGGAATAGGGACACAATAGCTTTATTAGAACAGAAATTCCCACTATTCATCTTCAACATAGCTGCTCTCAAATACCAGCAGCAAATGATTAGAGTAAAGAAAGTGCAGATTAGCGAAGCAAACTCAAAGTGTCTGAGAGATTTCCTGGATCACTGTTGGACAGAAGAGCCACTTTGATACTAGACAGGGGTCAAATCTGGGGTCAGCACTTGTCATTAGGATTGCGGCACACTCTGGAGGTCAGAAGGGCAGCCATCTGGACAGATAATGCTGATGACATGCATCGGTACGCTCTTTCAGAAAATTTCAACCAGGGGAAATAGACAAGCACAGATATGTCCACTAATGGTGCGTTACCGTAGAAACAGATCGATCCTGCCTGTCCATCACCAATGCCTTTGGCTGATCCACCAAGCTAAGACAAAAATGCCAGTGCAGTTATATAAAATATACAATACAAGATTCTATATTACATTTTAGTGTATCTGAGATTCAAAATAATTTAGGAAGGAAATTCCTAAATCACCAGTTCCTCGTATTGTGTAGGTGGACAATATCAGATGCTAATTATCCTACAGAAATAATTAAAACTATGAGCTTAATGTTTTGCACCACTGTGTTTGGATAACTTGCCACCGCTATTAAAGTGAGTGCAAGGTCAATCCTTTGATTACTATCTACATAACTTTTGGCATGTGTTCCTTGTATCTATGATTTGAACATCTTCATCTCACAGTACAGGAATGCACCAGTTGGTTATCCAATTAATTTGTGCATGCAATAATACAATTATACAAGATGTATATAAAGTAAGTACCACTTTAACATTTAAAATTACTGCGACAATGTTTGTTGCGTGACACACAGGGATCGCATTCAGTTGTGTTTACATGCTCTTAATCCAGTAACTGCAGGAAATGCCGTCAGCAATCTGGTCAACGAGTTTCCATGCACTTCAGATAATGGAAAAACTCCAGGTTTACATATCATGGGAGGTAATTGGTTTTCTACTGTGCAGTCAGCCGATAATCTCAGAGAAAGATGTGAAGTATACTTCAATAATAAAATAACAAAAATATTTTCCTTGAGCATATACTGTGAGACTGTGTTTCAGAGTCTCCTCAAAGCTATAGACATGCGCATCACGTCTATGGAAATAGACCAAAAGAAGTGAGAATAAGAAACCTGGCAACCGTGTTTAATTCCTCTAGTCTAGTCCTCTAGGCAACATCTCTGTGCACATGTACAGACTGAGAAATTGGTTTCCACTGAGAAATTTGATTACTGAGTTCAAAACTAGTTCTCTTCATTAAATTTCTTAATCTAATTTCAAGATCGGAGCATGCTATATACATGACCACCTGAATAATCATAAAACTGCAGAAATCTGATTATGAAGTACAGGTAAACACACTCATTGAATCAATTTAATTTGTTTCAAACCTTGCTTGTGCTTCTTGAACATACATGTAACATCCTCTTGTGGTGGGTAAGAAATCTGGAATTTACTTCATAGACTTTATGTGGGCAGATGTTAATTTCTTATTAAAATTCTTAAGACCTCGGTTGTTTAACGTGAATAGACATTGATTGAATGCTGTTCAACGGCACATACCTGTATGTGATGAGCTGTAACAAGTCCAGGCTAGTACCCTTATCATACACATTATGCGTATAGGATAGGTTTGAGATCCCCCTTGCCTACCCCGGATAAGCAGGTAGTAAGATGAGCAGCTGAGGATTAAGAGCCTTGCTTAAAACCCAACAGTGACATCTTGATCGAGCAAATCTTCTGATTAGTAGTCCAGAGCCTTAATCATTGATCCTTGTTTTTTCCCTAATCTAATTTTATGCGAAATGCTCCATGTGGCCATGGAGTACATCGGGATATATTTCAGGGTAGACCGCTATGTAGTGAAAATGAAAGTTAATTGGAGATTAAAAAACATATCTCCTAATAATATATGTTTTATTTTCACTGCATAGTGCTCTACCCTGAAATATACCCCAATCTCTAATATGGCCACATGGAGCATTTCGCATTTAGCTTCCTTAAAGACAGCCACCACAAACAGCCACTTGGCCTCAACCTCCTATTTTTAACTTATTGACAAAATCTGAACTTAAACCACCAGCATCTTTTGAGTGCCATAAGATAAAATAGATATAAAGCCTAGAGGGGTAGAGGTATGTGTGGTCTTTTCTGAAAACTGCATTCCACTGCTGCACGCTCCCGCATTGATTTCTTATACTTCTATTCCGACAAAATCGTTCTGCACCGCGAGGCCTTACAAACAAGTTGCTTAACAACTAGCACTATCTCCTCTCTTTGCCTCTCTCTTTCTTTCACCGCCTTCCACAGTAATGTTCTCACCCTAATCAATTAGCAGAGAGAGGGATAAGAACAAAGACTAAAACCACCAGAAAGAGATTGTAGCTGCAGTTACATCTTACACTTTTGACATTGTGGGGACATTTTACTGGTCAGCACAGGAAATACAGTGAAAAAGAATCATTCTTTTGAAATAACCAAATGAGTCAGAATATCTCAAATAAGTTAGGTTATGGTTAGGGTTAGGTGTAACATTAATAGACGGTGGACAGGTGGATAGGTACTGGACTAGGGACCAGAAGGTCCAGGGTTCAAATCCCTCATCTACTAAGCTACCACAGTTGGGTCTCTAAACAAGGCCCTTAAACCACAATTGCTTGTATTGTAAGACTGTATGAATTGTAAGTCGCTCTGGATAAGGGCGTCTGCTAAATGCTGTAAATGTAAATAGGGGTACCTTAATCAGTATGTCAATGGGTCCCCACAATGCTAGTTAGATAGATATGTGTACTTATGTGTAAAAGCACCCATGTATATATTACATTGGGGGTGTCAACTGTCCCCACAGAGTAGAAAAAGGTCTGACACACCTGGCATTGTGGCTGGTCCCCATGAGTTTAAGTGTTTTATTTCATTGAACAAGATCATCAGAAAAGCATCCTAAAAGTAAAACCAAGTTGTTTGATTAAGGCTGATTGAGTAGCAAGTGACATATTCATGGAGGCGAACAAAAGCATGTCAAACTGGACGAGAGTGCCACACATTGCCTGTTCAGTAGGGTGTATGGTCACTCAAGACTGCCAAAACACACTGACAGTGATGGGAAATAGACAGGATCAGACTGTCCAGCAGTTTTTGTGGGATCCTTTTCGTTTGTTTGTGTGCAGTGTAGCTACAGTAATTATTTTGTTAATGGAAAATCCTAATATGCACATCCTATTGACATGAGACCCAACTTTTCATATCATGAATATCATATATTCATGAATATTAAATATATGTACTCCTACACTAGCGAGCCAGACAGACACCTGCTCTCTTTCTCATTCTCTCTCTCGCTCTCTCTTATTCATAAACAGTTTGCCCAAAACACCAGACTACAGAACTAAAGACCTTTTCTGCTTATAGACATTCGCACACACCCTCACATACAGCTCCTCATTAGTCACCATCACTAGAGCTGTTAGTTATCCTTGTGTGTTGCCCTGACAGAAAGTCACAATGCGCCATACGCTAATGAGCTCACTCTTTCCACAACCAATTCCCTCCATCCCTCACTCCCCCATAACACCACCCCTACCCCCACCCCTGCCTCAGTTTCACCATGCCCCAAGTGCCTCCTGTAAGGGAAAAGAAGAGTTTGTTTGCTAAAGCTGCCTCTTCACACGGGGGCTCAACATGTGAAGGGCTGTTCCTGAGAGAGAACCGGTGTGTATATGTGAGATCAGCGGGGAGGAATAATAAACAATAGACAACAAAGGAATACTCCAGTGTTTTAGCCTAACCTCTGTGTACCTCAGCCATAGTCTGTCTCTGATTATCAACGATCGCGTCAACGAGTCTTTTGTTCTGTAAAGTAAGGTGCAAAGTTTACTCAAACACACCTCTAATAGCAGTAAATGCGCAATTGTTTGAACAGTCACTAAACATTTCTGAAGATTTGCGTCAATTAAGCAGTTTACCAACAGAAATTGGGATGTTTTTCATACACTCCTGGGCAGAAAAACAACCTAAACCCAAACTTGCTAAAGCAGTGTTGTTCCACTCAAACAGTTAAGGTGTAGTTGAAGAAATCTGTCCCAGTAAGTTTGTGTAAGACCACATATTCTTTATAAAGTTCAAAATCTGTATTCTGATCAGGCCAACACATAATCCTGAAGGAAGGTGGCAGATTACAAACTAATCTATTAAGGAGAAAGAACTGACAAAATATATTTTGGAGCATTTTGAACACCCAGGTATAATTTTCATTTAATGTCAAACCAGTAAATCTTGTCTTGATGTTAGCTTTGTGTACCAGAAGACTATTTCCCTCTTTGTACTCAATGGTTCACTGCAGGGACTGTGGTTACCTAGTGGTTAAGGTACTGGACTATGGAGTACCAGGGTTCTTCTGAAGGTCCAGGGCTCATATCCCACCTCTGCCACAGTTGGGTCCATGAGCTAGACCCTTAACCCACAATTGCTGTAAGTTGTAAAACTGTATTAATTTTAAGTCGCTCTGGATAAGGGCGTCTGCTAAGTGATATAAATGTAATGTAAATGATGAGAAAATGGTGGCACAGGTCCCAGAGGTGCATTTTCTTAGTTTTTGTGCATTTTTTGTCCAATAATTTATAGCTAGGACCATTAAAAGCTTAATATTAGCAATTTTAGGTTTGGCTCCATTTTTCCCAGGAATGTAATCAAGAGTTAAGTTTGAGGCTTGACACTGTAAGATGTATGTGATGAATGTGCTGCTTGTTAGACCCTTGTAATTAACTATAAAAATGAACAGTTTAAACAGAGGTTTATTGGTGTCACTACAGTGCCCCAGTGTTGGGCCCTGTCCACACAGAGAAGGTTAGGTGTTGCTACCAAAGTACTTTATCGTATTATTAATATAAAATATTTTATCGTTCCACATCCACATGACTCCGGCTCTGAACACAATCATTGTTTTAATATGAATTAACCTAACACACGTCTTTAGACTGTGGGAGGAAACCAGAATAAACCCATACAGACATGGGCAGCCAGTGTGCTGTCCAAGGAGTCATGAGAATGAATGAATGAATGTTGAATAATAATAGCAAAGTCACAGTAAACTACACTGTATTTTAAATGATATGAAAATAAAATAAAAATCAAATGAATTCTTAATTACAACTTAAATAACACTTTAAAGTTAGTAATTTAGAATGCCATGTGAGTAAGAGGATGTGCCAGACCTCTTGGGAAAGTGTACATTACATTTAAAATGACTTTTTACTCTCTTTCAAAGCAATGTTTAAAGGCTAGAGCTGCATGAAATACAGCCTTTGTCTGTCTCACTATAAGAACTTAATAATGTAGTAGCTTTGAATTAAAGACTAGCAGCTCAGGTAGCTCAGTTATAAGAATCAGCTGTTGGTTCCTGTATTCAAATCTTGGGTGGGACTTACAGCATGAAGGTCAGGTAGTGCATTAATGGAATTTGTAACAAGCCAATGCCCTGTCCAGAGTGTATCCCTGTCTACATCCAGTGGAGTCCAGGTTAAGCTTCAGACCCTCTATCGAATCCTTGAGCAGGATTACTTTATATCTTAGATTTAATTATACGTGAGTTTTGTATGATTTTGTTTTTTTCCCTGCACAGGCGGACCTCATGCATATCCTATGGATGTAGTGGATTGAAATAATGAGATTATTAAGAAAATATCCCTTTAGGAGTATTCAGAGTGTAAGCACTTGTATGTGGTAAAGTTGAGTCGGGTTGATGTTGTGGATGTGGGTGATAGATGGACAAGGCTCTCTACAAGCTGCCACAGATGTTACAGAGTTCATAGAAAACACAAAGATGCGGAGGAGGATGCTTGCTAATAACCACTTGGCCCAGCTCCATAGGAATAAAGACTAATACATTTAAGCGCAGTAAACATGACCATGTTTTTAGCCACAGACACACACAAAACAGAGAATGGGATTGCGTAGTAAGACACTGGTAAGTGTACACACACATCCGAGCTGACACACCCACACACACGTGCATACTTTTGACGAAAAGAGCGTTGTGCTGACAGACATGCACGCACAAAAAAAGTGGAACTGGTGGCAGTTTATAGGAAGATGAAGGATGTTATAAAGCTCAAGCCAAGTTGGAATATTATTTTAAAGTATTTTAGAGTATTTTAAAGATCTGTATTTAAGCTCTTCATAATTCTTCAATGTGTCAGATCTGGTGCAATAGGGAGCGTCTACAATTCTGTTACATTTTTTCTTCCAACTTTCTTCCGATTCTTCTGATTTTGGGCTTGTTTCTCAAAACCCTAAACATAACACCGCAAATATAACAAGTTAATCTACAAACCTCCAACCACAGTATACATTTCATCCAAAACTAATATATCTCTTTCCAATTATCTTGCATCAAATGAATCACACGCCATCCTATGAATAGCCCATCTATCTATCTAGCAACCAGCAACACACGTATGTGCTCAAGACAAATTACTCCTGTATATACATACAAGTAACAAAAAACAATACAACTCTGTCAGAAAGACAAAAACAAATGAGAAAAGAGAGGGTCAAAATAAATTACATCCTTGTATTTTGATCTGGCCACAGCGCTTCCTATACCACAGAGCCATTTTCTCAGGGAAGGAATCTTCTGGGTTGATGGATCCAGCTGCCAAAACCTCTATCCTCAGCTTCACCACAATGCATCCTCCAATGCCTAAACATTTAATGCATTAAAGCTTTAGAAATAGGGGAAACTAGTGGGAGGTCAGTGAACTGGTGTGAACCACACCATAATAGAAACTCAAGTTGCCCAAGATAACAGTATGCCTGGACTGCTTTCATATGGCATATGGAATTAGAGTACCATGTAGTGTGTTCGAGGATGTGATGAGAAGGTTGGTGTTAAGGACCAAGGTTGGCATGGTGATGGAGGGTCTTTTGCTGGTTAACTGCTGCACACTGGGTGATATTCCCCTCATGCTGTTCATATATGTTCACAATGGCATGGTGTTGTGTTACTGTCCGTTTCTTTTGGCTATGTTAAAGCCAGTCTCATCAATACAGTTATTGCTAAACTGAAGAGCCTTGATTTCCAAGAGAGCAATATGAGGAGGTTGTGTTGCCAATTGGTAATTGTGTACATTTAGTCATACAACAGTCACCCATTTCCAGAGCAACATACAATTGATATGATCTAATAATTCATGCAGTTGTGGGTTGCACGAGGTTCCTAACTGTGGCAGTGTGTATTATTTTGAAAAAAAAAAAAAAAAAAGCGTGATTTAGAATTTAAAGTGTAAAACCCAGTAATGTCAAAGTTATTCTTGCGGTTACTTGGTTTAGTGAGGTGGCACTTGAGTTTCACTGTAGAAAAACTGTAAACTGCATCATCATAAGGGTGATGACTTTCCGTCATGTCTGTTTTAACATTTTTCTGCAGAATCTGCCTCTTTACACCACATCCTTATCAGCCCAAAATAACAACCTGTACATCATGTGCTCTAAGTGCAGAGGCAAGCAACAGTCTATAACGTTACTATGGAGACCAAGGTAGGTAAATGAGAAAGTAGAGGCGCGAAAAAATCTACCACTTTATCAAAAACCATTAGAGGATGGAGATTGAGTAAAATTACGTTTCATTGTAATCTCCTCCACAATTTAAGGGTCTTTAATCTTTGATTACAATGGACCAGCTTTTAATAACCTCCTTCTTAAACCAATACTATGCAAAATGAAATAATTAGAAGGCTCACAAGATAAGATGCTTGTCTGTCGTCTTTTCTTCATTTTTCCTGATTAAAAAAAACAACAAAGAAAACGTATGAGGCCTGCACAAGTCACACATGTGACTGACAGCTAAATGTGATCGCAGATGTCCAAAAAATAAATAAAGGCCCATTATGAAGATACAAATCTGTTTCGGTTGAATTTCGGTCACTTATACATTATACACAATTGGAAAATGTACCTCAGTTTGTTTATTACTAATGTCATGTTCATGCATTTTCCATACCGACATAAACCGAATCAGGGTTGCACAGGGTCGACACACAAACTGGGACCCTTTAGAGATGCTGCTTGACCTAACGCATGTTACAAAATCAGAGGCCAGCAACTTTCCTTAGTTTTTAATTTAGTTGTCTTCTAGTCTAAACTTTTATATTATATATATTTGTATTATCTTAATTATAGTGTATATTCTAATATTTTATTTTCATTTTTTATATTTAGCTTTTGTGTATTTATAATATTGCTATAAACTATTAATTAAGTATCTTAAGTTGAATTCTTACTTATAACATCTGGGAGGCCTAAGGAGGTTGGGTCCCTTTTTTCCTTAGTCCCCCCAAGATGTCTTCTGTGGCTGTGGGTCTAGATATTTGTAACGCTGATTTGAGACAATGCTCCATGAAAAGTACTGTACAATTACACCTGCATGGATCTCTACTCCTTCTAGCCTGGCTGGAAACTGAACCCATGTCTCTCTAGCTGTGGGCCAACCACTACACCACCATGGTGCCCTTTAATGTATGTAATGTTTATTTTTAATGTGAAACTATTGGTTCTGTAGTGACTTGTTATCATGCTAAGTACTTCATTCATGAAAATTAAATATATATAAACTGTGACCCTGCTGACTTGTGATGGGCTCGGTCTTAGTTCATAGTGAACTCCCTTTCTTAATAAAGCATTGTCTGTCTGCATCCACCATGGCTTAACTTAAAAAAAAATTTAAAAAAAAATAATAATAATTTGCTGCTAAAGATGAAAAATGACTAAATAGTGTCTAATTTAAGCCACCAGTTTTAGAATGTGTGTCCTTTCAGGAATAGAGCTACTGTTAATTATTCAGAGAACCTTAGGAAAAGCATCTGAGCATCTGTCTTGAAATGCTTTTTAAAACATTTTTTTTAAATTAATGTATATGAGAACAGACTCAAATTCAGTATTTGCAGTGCCATAGCTTTCCATGGCCAAGAGACCAACTGAGCATACGAGGTTCTCATTGGACAGGGTGACATTATTGTCTTCTTGTCAAAGGAATACAGGCCAACCCTGGGCATCTGTGAGCTTATGTGCAAAATAGGGGAAGTTGCTAATCTGTTTAATTGCATTGCATTAGTGGCATTTAAAAAAACAGATTCTTCCAGATTTAATTTAATTTAATACATCCACAGTTTTTTTTAAATAAAAAAGTATATTTGGGGACTCCAGTATATTGCTCCTACAGAATATCATTCAGAACAGTTTTGGTAAGACATTAAAGTCTGTCTTGTAAGACCTTTGTTGAGTGAAAGGCTAGTCATTTTTAATTTGCATCATATGATCATGTTTAATAAACATTTATTGACTAACCTTTAGACTTCCATTACTGAAGATTACAAGAAACCGATCTTACTAGGGCATTACTGCTTGGAATAATACACTAATAATATAATTATTTGTAAACCAGGAGTGTTGTCATACCCACTGGGACACATGCTCAAGTGAAATGATGGTGGTAAAAATCCTGGGGTGCTGAGCAGAAATACAGGAAGTCCCACGCAAATTCACTGTGTTCATTATGATAATGCCCCAAACATCTTTTCAAAAGCTTGAGCAGATTCCTTTCAACTTGTGGCTAGAGTAATAGACATTAACAATTTTTTAAATCAAAAAGTCAGCCACACTGAAGGCAAGCTAATGCTAGCTTATAGCTATATGCTTTGGCTGGCCACTTATAACTGTATACACTATCAAACAAAATCAATAGCATTTAAAAATAACAACTTGGATACAATAACAATCTTTGGTGTTAAGTTATTCTTCATTTCTCATTAATTGCAGAATAAAGCAGAATAAATACAATGTATTTATAATTTCTAACATTTTCTTCTTCAACTTCTTCTTCTTCTTCTCATTATTATTATTTTTTATTAATAATAGTATTCTTATTATTAGTAGTATTCTTTCTCCCCTACAGTTGTGCCCCTAGGACTGATTGGCTATAGCATATGGGTGCAGCTATGCCCGTGTAAATTCAGTTTCTGCCACAGTATATGCAGGCTGCAAATCCTGGACTGTAATGAAATGAATCCTTGTGTGATTTATTTAATTATTTGTATTCGCTGTCATATATATATATATATATATATTTTTTTTTTTTTATTTTTATTTTTTTATTTTAATTTTAAGCGTTTATTTTTTGAGCGGTGTGTGTATATATA
>JAUZST010078890.1:0-20824 GCA_034779995.1 Parotocinclus haroldoi | reverse complement strand
TGTGTGTGTGTGTGTGTGTGTGTGTGTGTGAGAGAGAGAGAGAGAGAGAGAGAGAGAGAGAGAGAGAAAGAGAGAGAGAGATGTATCGTTGTGGTTTGTTATTTTTCGGAATTGTAAAAGTGCACATTTCATTACTAAAACTTTGTAAGATTACTTAGGGGTTCACATTCTCACATGTATGCGTGTCAGTGGTTGACCTGATGGCTAACACACCTGCCGTCTGGGATAGTTTAGTATAGGTGTCAGAGGGGTGACAGGCAGCAGGAGCTGTTTCCTGCAAGGCGCAACCTCTGCCTCTCTGTTGCTGATAAGTGTGGCAATGGTAGTCAAGGAAAGTACAAAAAAGCCGGCTTTCAGGGTAGAGGAGGTAAAAGTTGATGAAGTTGTGCCTCCAGCAGCTCTCACGCTGTAGAACAAGTCAGAAGAAGAATCTAAAATGAAATGAGGAAATGCATTTGTAGGTACAATAGAGTGTATGCGTGTTATTCACATTTTACAGTGAGTTATGGGCTCAGTGGACATGAAAGAGCATGATCGAAAGAAGAAGGTAAAGGGCAGAGAAGTGTGGTCATTTATATTTTAGATGTCTCAGTGATTGCCTCAGTGATCTTACAAGGGATCCTAGTGCAGATTATGAGTGTAAACGATGTGGTTATAGTTTGTATTTATATGAACGTCCTTATGACAATGCACATAAAACAATGCGTGAGTTTTATATATCAAAATGAATGGAGCAGAATTAAAACGTATTCATTAAAAAAAAATGATACTGGAGGAGTTAACACTAGGTGGTTTAGTATGTACAGATTGGCTCCGTTAGTATGCCTTAGACATAAAGGAATGCATAGCATTTGCATCTTCGACAGTGGTCTCCATAAGGAATTTGTGTGCTGCAGTATACACTATTTATAATTATGCATCATTAAGTATAATTGCATAAGCTATCTTAGAACAGTGTTACACAAGAGACTGATTTATGTAGATGGGCAGTTCTGAGAGACTTGAAGATCATTGTCTTGGTTTCTTATATTTTCTGGTGAAAAAAACACCAGGGTTTGTTGTATATAACTGGTAGATACTGCATTTGCATTTTTAAATTTTACTACTGCAGTGTACACTATGTACAATTATACATCATTAAGAATAATTGTCTATACTTTCCCCAGAAAGTGCTACATAGGAGACTGATTTATGTAGATGGGCAGTTCTGAGAGTTCTGAGAAAATCACTGCCTTGGTTTCCCTAATTTTCTTGTGAAAAAGCATCTGTGTGTCGTATAGAATTGGTATTTGTGAGAATTCAGTAAGCAAGAGCTACTTGTACATGGGAACTTACACAAGATGTGTGTAAGATGTTTGTAAGTGTGAGACGGCCTGTACGTCATGGTTAAGGTCCATGGCATCCAAACAGCTCTCAACATAGCACTTGACTGGCAAGCTAAAAAAAACTGTTCTTGTATCTGAGTACCTTTGTATAATAATGCCCAAAATAACCCATTTTATTTATCAGAATGATGTTTATAGTTATTAATTAAACAGTTTAGAAAGAATATAATAATAAAGAAATAATATAAATATAAATAAATAATATTGGACTATATATTGTGGATAAACAGAAACGAGCTTTTTCATTATAACCACAAATTATTCAAAATTATTGTGAGTTATAAAAAAAAATTAGGAAGTAAGACTGCAAATATAATGAAAACCATTTCAGGAATGAATGGCAATGAGAAGTGAAAAACTTACACGTCAACAAAGCCTGCCTGTAGCCCAGATAATTATTGTTTAATTAATCGTGAAAGCCAAAAAACATGATCACAATTACTACCTTATTGAGCACCATCTGAACTAAGACTTATCCTCTTCCATCTAGCAATTAAATGTGCTTTGAACCACAACATATACTGCCTACTACTAATGTGTCTATGATGTTTATGATCAAACCCTTTAAATGAGTAATCAATCAATGACATCATGCTGTTGTACTTGCACAGCACAGTGAGAATACTCGTGAAGCCCCAGACACAAACTTTAGAGACACTCACTGAAGCTTGTGCCTCTCTGGGAGTATATGGTGCAAACGTATGCGTTAATAAGACTAAAAAGGATGATATTAACATTAATTAGATAAATGGCTTTGATTGTGTCATATTTAGTCTTACACAAGGGGTTCAGTGGCAGTGAATGGAGTGTGGGCGAGAGCAGTTTACACAGCAAAAACATCTTTCCTTTTACTGGACTTATTTTGTTTGTGCCACCCATAGCTTGATTTATGTTGATGGTCGACCTCTTAACTAAATTCAGGACTTAAATTTTATTAAATTAGCACCAGTATGTGCTTATTTTATTTGACATTATTTACTAAATTTACAGTTAAGATAAATTAAAACAAGATGCGGTATTCATGTAAAATCACGTTATATTAGTCAGTGAAACAAACAACACCACTGCAGGGCTATAAGGATCCATATGCTCTGGTTGTACTGTGGCTAGCCAGTAAAATAAAATTATCATACGTAACCATGTGCTTCCCCTATTTTAAAATCCACCAGCTGCCACTGGACCAGCCAGGTATCAGGTTCAGGATCAGTGAGAGTAGCAAACTGTACATTGTCCAAATGTAAAACATTATACCATCATTGGTATTGGGCTGTATGTCATATATTGTATTGTACTGTACAATTGTCTGTATTAATGGGTGTATTTTATACAATTTTTCAGTTCATGTGCAAATATATTTGGGTATCTAGGGTGCCAACCAATCAATAAATCTAATAACCCAGTAATTCTTTTTGGGATGCCTAGTTCTGAAAACATCAACAAGCTGTTCATATTAATATTTGGCTGGCTTTTTCTACGTCATAAACCAGCTCATCAGAATAATCTTGCCCCTCATCTGAGTAAATCTTTCCCTTTGAGAAGTACGAACGGGATCCATGCCCCATTGCTGTCAGTGTATTTTGGCACTCTTGGGTGATCATACACCCTACTGAGCAGTCAATATGTGGCACTCTCATCCAGAACATTTTGCTGTTCACCCTGAACAGCGAACAACTTTCTTTTCCTTTATTTGCTTTTCTGATTATCGTGCTTACTGAAATCAAATCAAATGTCTTTTTTAACCGGTTCATTTTCATTTTGAAATATCCTCAATTTTTATAAGCAGTGTAGCAGCTAAGAGCTAAGCACAGGAACTGTGGTTTTTGGTTGCTCAGACCAGCACAAATCGCTACATTGGCCCTCAGCCACAGAGGACAGAAGAGCTGAGTGGATAAAATTAGTTTTTAATGGCAAAAACCTACAGTCTGCAAAGACCTGGGCGTATCTGCAAACCACTTTGTGTTTGACAGCTTTTTCAGCCTTGGTTGGTACAACACTGAACTGGCAACATTACCAACTTTCCATGGAAGAACTGCAGACGAGGGAAATGTAAGTATTTAAGAAATTATTTGTTTAAGTTTAGCACTAGATACTAGTAACTATTTAGCCACCATAGATATTAGTATTACCTTAAATATTATTATTATTATTATTATTATTATTATTATTATTATTATTATTACTATTGTATTTGCATTATTGATCCACATTAATGTTAGTACAAATAGTGAATTAGTGGACTGTCTGGAAGGAAAAATGGAGAATGGGTGTGGATTTGAAGGCACCCATTCTGGCACCTGTCCTGATTGTACATTCAGGCTTCTGGACCGGCGTTCAAACCATTTATTCCTATCTTGTGGAAATTTCATATCTTAGCATATGTTTATAGATTGTTTCAGTCGATCTGTGCTTCCTTTTCAAAGTATTCTATTATAGTGTACTTGTGTGGCTTATGAATTGATTTAATAAGAAAGAATTCTATATCTAAGTTAGGAAGCAAATAGGAAGGAAATAACATAAACACAATATATGCCAATGGAGAGCAGATTTCGATGTGACCCATTGTTCTAAAACTATTCTTTGTGACATTGTTCATAAACTATAGGTTGCACAACCTAGGTCATAATTCCTGCTAGAGACTATAGGTGTGAATCTCAATGTAAAACCATAAAACTCTAAAGGAGTAACTTAAAATTCTTCTGAAATAGGAATTAGCTTTTATTCTGTGTTACAATGATAAGTTTGCAATGATTTTTGAGATATGAATTCCCTTGAAATTAGAATTATTTCTTTAGCTATGTTTACAGAGTTTAATTGATTTTTGTGGCATTGGGGGAAAAACACATGCATTGTTTTTGTTGCTCTTGGTGTTTAGGGAACACAATGTGTCCTTTCTTATTGACTCACCGGAGAGATGCAGAGTTGGCAAACAGCTTTCTATCAAAACTCTTGAACATCACTTTAAAGCATAGGTTTGTTGATCTACAGTTATTTTATTACATATTATTTATTCTGTAGTTTTTCTGAATTGTCATTATTTTTTGATTTACCATGAGTAATAGGAAATGGAATGTCTGCTTTTATATATAATAGGCATGCATGAAATGGTGTCCTGCAATAATCTTGTTGTTGGCACCTCAGTTTTCGTCACAGCTTCATGTCTAACGTCATCACCAAACAAAGAGACTATGGAAGAGACCTTGATAAGAGCTGGAAGATCATCTTTGTGTTACAGCCTTGATTGAGTCAGCAGATTGACGTAAGTTACTCAGTATTTAAGCTGAGCATTTTAATAATCAGTTGGATTAGATTACTATTCTTGGCTCTAGAAATATGGAAGACAATTTTAGTCACATTTTTGTTGTTCTAACAGAATGGAATCTTTCAGTGCTGTCCATAAGACATAACCATAAGGTTGTTCATTATAACTGCCTGCTGGAGCTATATAAGGTGTTCACTGTGTGTCAGTGGGTTTCAGACATGCAGCAATGACTGTAGTGCCGACATTGTCTGTTCTCCATAAAGTGGAATAGTCAGCCTATTACTCCTGCGGGGAAAATCCAACATTCAGATACAGTATATATTGGTCCCTATATTTTTCAACTTGAAAGGTTATGGTTAAATACAATAAATAATTTTAATATAGCATGCCATGTTGCTTAAATTCAAACCCATGAATTGCATTAATGAAATATCGAGTGCTTATTCTTTTTTTTCTTTTTCCAGATGATGCAGTTGAAAATTTTGATGGCATGTCCCTGGATGTACATATGTACATAGAGTATGTGATGTAAGTAGTGAACGATAGTGCAGGATGATGCACTGGAGCAGATTAGTCTACAGTAAAGCCAGTAAAAACAGGATAAGATACATTTTTTTTTCAATTGTGCAGACACCCTTTATACAACAAGCAAAAAATAAATAATGTACACTGCTCAAAAAAATAAAGGGAACACTTAAACAGCACAATGTAAAAAGTGTTCCCTTTATTTTTTTGAACAGTATACATTTTTAACTGGTCTTTATAATACAGGTTGAGTCAAAAGACACAGGACACCCTTTTATTTCAGAAACACATATCTAGAAAAGACATATCTAAATACCTTAGCAAGGAATGTGTGAGCTTATCTTTTAGGCTATGTCTGGAACATGGCTGCCATCTTTAAAGCCACCATACTGGCTCAAGGGCATTTTCAAATGGGAAGGTGGTCATGTAGCATATCAAAGAAGTCCAGAATTGTTTCAGAAATCCACTGACACAGTCAGATATGTGGTTAAAGAAAATTTAAAAACTTTTGTTGTTCATCACAGTTAGCTCAAGATGGAGTTTACGGGGAATGCAGCTGCCAAATCATAGCCACAGACTTCCACAATTGACACCCAGAAAGACCACCAACTCCACACTGTTGCATCCCTTATAGCCAAATTCTGAGAAACCAGGACTGTGTTTGTAAATTGTCCTTTGACTTTTGACTCACCCTGTACATTAACCTAATAAAAAATGACACTACCATTGTAGCACATCCTTTCATTTTTTTGTTGCACATTATGTAAATGAACTGTTGGATCTCATTTTTGAGAAGGACATCTATAATCATTTTCTAATAGGACTACTATGAAAGCTAACTGGCACCAATTTTGTTTTTCCTACTGCTTTGCTGGCCCAGATGGTACTCTAAATACCTTTGTTTCAGAAGTTGTGTGTTATTTGTTCTAGTAATCTTTCTGTCAATTAAGCCTAAGTCAATATGAACTGTCTCGTATGCTTCAGTGTTTGATATTTAACATGTTGTCAAGTGACAAATATGTGTAAGAAGAACCGTAAACATCGTAAGATGGAGAGAACAGTAATTTATTGTATTTTTTCTCCTTTACTCTTATTTGTGTTTATTTATTAAAAGTTATTTGCATAAGGGTAAGCTCTCCGTAGTCTGCTATCTGGATGACGAATAGAATCTATAGTAAACACACAGGTCTGAGTCCAGGAAGATGAACCAAGCATAGTTTTTATAACTGGTACATAAATACTACATAACGTTTTCCAGTCACTAGCACTGGGTTGTCCATCGCAGACAGCAAGATGACTTTATCCAACATACGAGAAGAAATAAAATGCCATAGATAAAAACTAACCATTCCAAAACATCCTGGTGTCCTTAAATCTCAAAGTTGTTTCGGAAGTCTTTTTACTCAGGGTCTGACTGTTGTTCAAACATATATGGATGCACTGATATGTTTTCTTCAGAAGTAATCATTCTTCCAGCGTTCACACTCCACAGTTGATATTGTGAAACTACAGCCATGTTGTCACACCCCGTTGGCTGCAAGTGGTTGTGCATGGTGACTCTTTATCATTTAAAGCAACAGGTACTCAAGCAGACTGTTTTAAAAAGTTTTGTTTAGGCAAGATTTTAAAAATGTTGCTGTGATATTTGATTCTCCTGTTATATTGACCAAAGCATCCCAGACGTGCCACATTGACCCCAAGGTACTGTGCCAACTTTGACAAATCTCAATATTGCAATCATTGTGTATGAACAGCTAGGTGTATTTTTGCTTTGGGTGTTTATAGCTATGGGTTTGTGTGGACCTTAAAGAACGTAACAATGAAATACTAGCAGTTTATTTCATGCTAGCCATCATAATGATTACATGGTGACTGCAAATGCAGACTAATGCAGGGTTTATTAGGCAGCAGTCTGCTCCAGCATCAAATCTACTAAGACAGTTCAAATAAACTTTAATGAATTGTTTGACACAATGAAATGTTTGAATGGATATCTATGTGTCATTATAACCATAGGCTGAGCTCTGTAAAGAAAGCTGTGGTTTGTTGAACAGCAGAGTGTGTGTGCATGAGCATTGCTTTGTCATATTGCATTGCAGCTGATATGTATATTCCCCAATTGAGAACAAAAAACAATAAATACGAATTTTTAAGATTCAAATAATGAGAATATGAACGCATAGCTCCTGGTAACAACAGTTTGGGTTCAAATCCTGGGTGGTACAAAGTTTGATATGATTAAGGAATTGTAACTTTGTATAGGCGCTGTGTTTAGGATCCGTCTTGCTCAAGTGATTTCAGGCTAAGGCCCCAGGCCCAGAGATGGGGACTCGAGTGAGCGACTCGAGTCAAAGTCGCACTTAAGTCGCCTAGAAAAAGACTTCAGACTTGACTTGAAACTCGTCCCTAATGACTCTCGACTCGACTCGGACTCGTACAAAATGACTCGTGAACATTAAGAGTCAGTCCGTTATCCAGGCACGGTGCGTGAAAGTTAGAGAAAAATACTTTCTTTGTGAGTAAATGTTGCCATTTTTCCGTAATTTTATTTAGGTGATTTGGGACTCAGCCCCTTGTCTCGTGACGTATCACAACATTCGATTATCGTGAGCAGGAAATCAAAGAGATGCATCAAATGTAAGTAAAAGAGGGTAGAATGACTTCAGCTGGAGTACCGTATGTGGTAACCTTCAGTTACAGGGAATTTTAAGTTATTGTATATTAAGGGTGGCAACATGTAAAGAACATGTAAAGAAGCTACTGACACCCCTACACCTAAGTCTAAGTTCTAAAGAAAGTTATACTATAATGTAACCAGCAGTTGGTGTTCACGAGACGAATAAGATATCACTTATAGTTTGCTCTATGTTTTAAATTTTTTAAAATAGCTCATGAACAAAGAAATTGTCTGTTTTAAGTAAAATATGCATAGAATTTAAAAAATGAAGCATTGTATCAGGCGACGTAGAAGAAATGGCGGAGTCACACGCAGAGTTCCAGAGACAGGCTCTAATACAAAATTGGTATGCAGAAATCGGAAACCAAAACAATCCAGGGTCGAAATACCAAACACGGCGAACAGAAGGGCGAGGCGAAGGCGAAAATCGAGGGACGGAAAACGAGTCGGCAGCAGTAAGTAAACGTGATAACACATGAGCTAGAAAGACCGCTTAGAACTTCGGTAGGACCAAGAGACTTAGCGAGGAAGGAGTGTGGACGAGGAGAACAAGCAGGGTGTGTAATGAGGGAGTGAAATGTGGTACAGGTGTGTGTGATTACTACAAGGGTGACGGTGATCGTGTGCGGGTGTGGTCCGCTGAGCAGAGCGTGGGTGTGACACATTGGAGTAAAAAAATACATGTGTGTGTGTGTGTGTGTGTGTGTGTGTGTGCGCGTGTGCGTGTGTGTATTTTTAATCATGCACTTCAATATGTGGTACTGACTTGATACTTGACTTGGACTCTAGCCTAAAGACTCGTGACTTGACTTGGACTCTAGCCTAAAGACTCGTGACTTGACAGACCCTTCTCTGTGACCCTGACCAGATTTAGTGAGGGTAAAAAAATATGCGTTGCTGTTGGGTTTTGCTTTGACTCTATATTCAGTTTCATTTACATTTATTAGGAGTAAATATTCCAAAACTTTTCATTTCTTCTATTGATGTCACCCAATTCAGTTTAGAAAAATTCATTTAAACAAAGACAATAAGTCAATAGTCTGGGCTCTATGCCCAACTATCTTGCATGTAATTGAATTCAAAGCTCTCCAGACTATAGCAGCATGTAGACACAAACAGTATCTGCCACACAGAATATTCCCAGCGGATCGGTATGAATTTTTCCGAAATATTCTGAAATGCTAAATTTGCACTTCAAAAATTCAAATGACCTCATAAACTTTATAGGTGATACCATACCCATATAAAGTATATAAGTATGTTAGATTTGTTTGCAGTTCTGCATGGTATTACCTTAATCAAATATCAAGGCAGTAATTCACTTCAGTTCATTTTTATCGTCTCTTATGCTTTTTAATTTCTGTAAAGGCACATATGGCATACTTCCATGCGTACTTGCCCTGGTAACCCCCATGAGAGTCCTGAGCATCATCCAGCCAGTGTGGAGTAGGCTTTTAAATAAATTTATTCATACTTATAGCTCTATGAATCATCTTCTAATGGCTAGTTTCAAACTCTTTATTACATTGTACTATTTCCCCTGTGCTACTTTTTTAACCCATGACAGTCTATTTCTGCACTCTTGTGGAGATAAATCAAATTGAAGTACTGATCTATCTTTGAATGGGTTGTTGTAGTTTATTTTGCAATCTTATTTCTTCATGCAGTGCACGCTGTCTCTCCCACCTAGCCCAAGAGGAGCTCACTGTAATCATTAATGTATTTGTTACTGTGATTGTTGCTTTGTGGCATATCACTATCCAGGCATATGACTTCAGTTATTTGTTACTCCTTGTTAGTTTGTTTGGGAACAAACCGCTCACTGAAGGGTTGAGGCCTGATAACTGGCCCACTTGTAATCTGCATTGCATGCATTAATTAGCATATATCAAGCCTCAAACTGAATATGCATGTAAGGAGGCATGTGTGGGTCTGGCATTGTGTGTGATAATGGCACACTCACTTGAGCCACTACAGAATTCCTTCTATTCTGAGCCAAAAAATATCTGAGCAATTAAGTTTTTGTGTGGTTATTTTGGGCAGAGAGAGTTCAAGACTTATTTAGCTGTGAATTTGATAGCCAGGGGATGTTTTCGATCTCATTTAATTGCTTATTTGAAAGCGGTAAACTACAAGATTTCAAGCCACATTTCTTTACTCTATGGTGTGGTTTATTTCCTGGTGACGTTGCTTATGATTACTACTGAGTTAGCTATGAATTGATTGTTCTGTGTCCTCTTTCAATAATTAATTTGAAATAAGGCTAATTTAACATTGCTCCGGTGATGTATATAGCCATCAGTGCTGACATGACGTTAATAAATACAAATGAATTCTCCTTCTTACTCTTACATAAAATATCCAGTGGACTATGTTGCGAAGGTGCATCTAAACCAACAAGTTATAGTCATACTACCAAAAAGTAGCATATATGCATCATGAAATGAAATGAAATAAATCTCAAATACATGCAATGAATTTAACAAGAATGCACCAAGTCGTGTAAGAACATGATTCTTGTTTGCTTCTAAATCTAAATTTGTCACCAGTCACAATATGAACTTCAGTAGTTTGTTTAGTTAATTGGATTGTTGTTTACAGAGAAGCTCCAAGGCTTGCAGCTTACATGTCATTACTGCATGTGGCCTACTGTAGTTGGAGGCATTTGACTTCCAGAAGTGAACGCTGCTGTCTATGTGTTGTCCCCAAGCTAGTTTAGACCCATAATAATAATCCTCTCCATGAAAGCTTTTCCCATCTGCCTTTAACAGCATGGCCCGATTCAGAAGCTGCTGGCATCTAATGTTAATGCCCCCAATATTTAGGATAAGGGTGAAGAGCATGGAGGATTGCATTATTGCACTGTGGGAAGAGAACTACTCAGAAACTGGAAAACAGCAATAGCTAGTGAGATTAAATTAAGTAATTAGCTTGACATACCTTATTCATCTTTTTATTCATGTGTTTTATATTTAGTTATCATATTGTAGTATAGCTGTGAGAGAGCAAGGGAGGATTACTATCTTCGTGCATCCGGGGTTAATTAGCATTGCAGAGTTGCTGTCTGGAGCCATGCCAACTGATCAAACCATGCCTTTTTTTCCTCCCCCAAACCTCTTTTGGTCCCTGTCTTCCTGTCTTTGTTTTTCTTACTCTCCACATAAGTATGGTTTAACTGGAGGCATTTTGTCTTGATGTAGTAGAGAAAACAACGAGAAAGCACCACAACAAATGGGGGTAACCACCCCACAGGACAAAACACACCTAGATATGGAACAATATGGAAGCACACGCAATAGTACGCACAGGTAAACAAGCATTAGTGTTATTACCAGAGACAGGCAGCTGGAATGATAAATCTGTATGGCTAATTTTTTTTGACAATTTATTTGTTTTATTTTGGAAATCGGTAATGCATATTTAGCTTGTTTCCGTTTCTCTGTTTCCCAGACTAATATCTTTCTAACTTCGAAGATTTATATCCCAAAGCAATAACATTTATTTTGCATCTTTTTTTCTACATTCATTTTCCTTTTACATTTTATTTCAGCTATAGAAATCTTTCTCCTGTGTGTTTCTGTGTAGCAGCTTTTGCTAATACAGATGATTGACAACTCACTCATTAAAGCTCTAAGGATTTTTGGCTAATGTACTTGGATAGCAATCAATGTTAACCCACTCCACATAGAGAAAAAATAAACTAGACTCGCAGTTTAATTATACTGTTTGAAATGAGTAAAACAAATATGCCATTACTAAATCAAAAATAGAGACAAGCCTATAAACTGTATGCTGATGTCTAATCATAGGATTATGCACATTTGTCTATGTTCAAAAAGCATTTCGAATAAGGCTATTTGGGCACAAGGGATCCAACTTGGTCATTTTATGTGAGTTGTTTTAAAGTTCAAATTTTATTTGTATAATGCTTTTTACAAATCACACTATGTCAAAGCAACCTTACCTAGTTTACCTAACTCTAGACCCCCACATAGAAAGCCAGAGGCAACAGGGGCAAATCCAATACGGAAAAACCTTGTGAGGATCCTGGCTCACATGGGGACCCATCCTCCTCTGGATCAGGATAGGTCAATATAAAAAAGTAATTTCATCACAGATTTTCTGCACAATCAAATTAAACTGAAATATCCTCATGTCCACCCAGTGCTTGTGTGGGTTTTCTTGGGGTGCTCTGTGGGGATTCCCTCCCACATTCCAAAGAAATGCATGTTAGGTTAAATGCAGTTTCCAAACTGCCCTTAGTGTGTGAATTTGTGTATGAACGCATGTGCCCTATTGGATTGGCACTCTGTCTGGGGTTACCCCTGCCCTGCACCCTGTGCCACCAGCCAGGCACTGCCTTCCGTGACTTGGATAAACAGATAAGACAATGAATAAGTGAATTAAATATATGTAATTATTTATATGTTGCAGTGCTTGAAAATGTGTTTCTGCATTTTCTGTATTTCTGCATAAATATGACCTAAAGCATCAATAGACTTTCACTCAAAAGTAATTAAATTAGATGAAGAAAACATAATTACACAAATATTATACTTAGTCATTTATTTATTGAGGAAAATGATCCAATGTTACATAAATGTCATGACAAAAGTATGTAAACATTTAAGTTTTAAGTATCTGGTGTGAAGTTCTTGTGTAGAATTGACTGCAACTAAACATTTTGATCAGTCCTGCACATAATTTGTGGGAATTATAGTCCATTCTTGGTACATAAAAGTTTCAACTCTAGGATGGGTTTCCTCAAATGAACCTCTCAGGTCCTGCAACAGCATTTCTGTTGTATTAAGGTCAGGACATTCCAGGACATTGCAAAACATTCCAGAACATTAACTTTATTCATATTTTACCAATGTTTGATAGAATGATTTGTGTGCTTACTTTCATTGTCTCGCTTCATGACACACAATCTTTTGAGGTTTAGTTCAGGGACAATTGTACTAACTTACTTTAGAATTTGGTGTTGTTACTCAGACTTCATTGTTCATTCAGTGATGGCAAAGCATCCAGAATAACATGCCCAAATAATGAGACTACTACCATCATGTTTCATAGATGGGATAAGGATTTTATGGTGGAATGTAGTGTTTTCCTTTCTTCAGACCAATTCTACTTTGATCAGTGTGCAAAACACCTTTCAAGTAGCCTTCTAGAGCATAGTGGCATTCTCTTTGCTTCCAATGTGAGATAGGTCTTTAGTTTAGAAGACTCCCTATGTTTCTTTGTGACCTTCCTTAATATTAAACCCCTTGCTCTTGGAGTTTTTGATGACTGTTGCTTGACCACTCCTGCAGATGGTAAAAGTGCTCTTTTGTTAGTACTCAGTCTGACTTTGGATTGGTGGAGTATAGCCTATTCAGAGATGGTTTTCATAACGTTTTTCACCCACAGCATCATAAGTGCTTTTTCTGACATCTTCATTCCTCGATACACTTCTGCAAATATGTCGGGTCAATTAGACATTTATAGATCCCTTTTCTTTAAATACAACATTGCGCCCACTCACACCCGGTTGGCATCCCCACAGATTAAAACACTTGTCTCTAATTTCACCTTCAAATTTACTGTTAGTCCTACAGGTTCACATACTTTTGCCTCTCACGGATATGTAATATTGTATAATTTTTTTTCTTAATAAATAAATGGCCATGTATAATATTTTTGTCTCACTTGGCATTCACTCACTTTTATTGGCATTCTCTTTATCTACTCTAAGAACTTGAACATCTAATGACATTTTAATGCAGAAATATAGAACATTGTAAGGGCTCACAAATGTTTAAGGACTACTGTATGAAATAAATGTAATGTTGCCAAGCTGCCACTGTCAGCCATGAACACTCAGTTTCTTGTAAGACTATATCAATTGTAAGTTGCTGTAGATAAGAGCACCTGCTGAATGCTGTAAATGTATAATGTAATTGTCACAGTTTAAGCGGATGATCTCTTTGAAATCCTGAATTCATGCACAAATGTTCTCTAATATTAGATATGTGTTACTAAGGCAGCATTTCAACAGATAAAGGCTAATCCCACCGATTTATCCCTAGTCTCCCCTCATTACGTGTTTAGCATAAATCGATATACAGTTTACACCAATTAGCCACAACATTAAAACCGCTGACAGGTGACTTGAGTAACATAGATAAAATGATGCTCAGAATATTGTTCTGCTGGGAAACTTTAAGTCTTGGCATTCATGTGGAAGTTACTTCGTACCACCTACTTAAAGTGACTGCAGACCAAGTACACCACCATATAGCACTTGGTATTCTCTAAGGGCAGTAGCATCTTTCAGAAGTATAATGCACCTTGCCATACTGCAACATTTCTTCAGGAATGGTTTGAGAAACATGACAAACACATGTTTATGTGACCTCCCAAATCCTTAGATCTCTATCCCATCGAGCGTCTGTGGGATATGGTAGATAATTAGGATCCATGGAGGCCTCATTTCACAACTTAAAGGATTAAAGGATCTGCTGTTAGCGTCTTGATACCTAATAGCCTTGTGATGGTTCAGAGCCTTTGCGGGCTGACGGTGACCTACACAATATTAAGTTGGTTTTTCTGTTATGGCTTGAAAGGAATGAATGAATACATGACTATTCACCAAGTATGGGATGTACAAGAAATTCTTTTTGGTCTGATGACACAATAAGTACAATGAGCAATACTAGCTATAAAACAGATAAAAAGTGTATACTGATAGTCAGGTTTCAGTTTGTTTTCTCAGTCTGTTCATGCATGGAATTATAACCTGAAACAGTTGCCAGGTCCACTTGTTTGGCCATATTTCCATATGACCCGTGGCTTGTTTTTCCTCACATTATTACAGCAACCTTGGAATGAAACACAACAGAGAATTAAATTACTACCAAACACTTGAAATTAATTAGTAACATTTGAAGTTTACGTTAGTTGCTTCTGTGACATTATTGATTGATTGATCACCAAGTAGAAATATGATTACCCTTACATAGTCATGTAAACTCAAGTGTTCCTAGTGTCTGAATACCCAAATGTTGATTGGATTACTGACAAAATCTGATCTTCTGCAGTATCGGATTATTATTTGCATGTAAACGCACTCAGTGATGGCAGCATAATATAGTGGTGGCAGGGATTTGTATGTAACAATACACTTTCTATATCCTTCTACCTGAGCTCCATACTACAGTACAAAACTGTTTTATATAATAACACACCATGTCTTTCTAAATTGTATGAATTGTAAATAAATTGTAAGAATTAATAGGATTGCCAATTTACTGACTGCAGTTGGTTATGAGGTTGTGAATGTTTAAGATATATTGACCAGTCATCCAAAGAGAAGTTCTCGTTCCACTGTCATGCACTCTCTCTAATAAGCACTGAGATGTGCAGAATACACCCATCCATACTCTATTCAGTGCCAGTAAAACCTATGCATCCAGGTGTGGCTCAGTATAACATGGTTAAAGCTGTTATTTCATCCTGTTTAACCTTGTATAGACAGCGATGTATGGGATTCACTGAGAGCCCATTAGCTGTGAGTCCAGGCTAGATTATGCATTCTGTGCTGCCCTGTTCAGCAGACGGAGTTTGAGTTTCATGAACGAACACTGCAGTATTGCAGTAAGATATTTGATCATTTGATTCGCTAAAATATTGACTTTCAAAAAGATTCATGAATAATGTAGACACCTTGGTACACACTGTTAAAGCCAATGTGCCTTAACAGACAGCCACGTTTCCATGGGTGCACAGAACCCTCATTTTTTCAAGCACAAAATAAGTGATGCATGAGGAAGTGAATGTGTTAGAACTTATAGATCAATGGCAGCATTTAACAGTTCTTCACTAGGTTGTATCAGACATAGACAGGTTCTACAGCAACCTGTCAGAAAAAAATTACAAGCTGACAGCACAGGGTCTATGGCAACCAAACTTTTGCAAAACTTTTATCACCTCTTTAGCCCAAATTGTATGATTTTGTTTGTTTTTTTTAATGAAAATAATCTAGATTTTTCCAGAAACTAATACAATCTTAAATATTTCTGCAAATTTTATGCAATAAATTTACACCATATAGGATTTTTTTAAACATAAATATTTTAATGTGGTGGCACAATGGTCACCTAACAGCACCACTGCCCCTAGTTTTACCTTGGACTGTTTGTGCGGAGTTTGCATGTTCCCACATGGGTTTCCTCCACTTTCCTCACACATTCCAAATACATTCCACAATGTTGCATTGGTGTCCTAAAGTGGCCTATAGTGTGAGTGTGTGAGTGTATGCGCCCTATGATGGATTGGGGCTCTGTCTAGGCTTTTCCAGCTGCTTCCCCACAACTCTGATCAGGATATGAAACTGATTGAATGGGGATGAATATTTTCATTTGCAAAACTTCACAACTTTCTACATGACTCTCCATGGAATTTTTGTAAGGTCTCAGTAAACACATTGTATTTAATTCCCTTAATGGTCTATGCTAACTTTTCTTTAAAAGATCTACAAAATGTAATTTCACAAGGGGTGTCCAAAGGCTGTGCATACATGTGTACCAAATTATCACAGCATGTAGTCCAGGCTATAGCTCTGAATTAAACATGATGTTCAAAGGCCTGACAGGATCAAGGTCATGCCTATATATAGTATGTGCACATACACGAATACACAAGAACAACATATTCATGTTGTACCAACATCTTCTCACTTTCTCCCTTCGTTCCTCTTCCCAACGGTAACACAAAGATACGCACACCCACACTCACACAAAACCTGTAGGAGATGGGTGTTTGGTTCTCGGTGACTGGTGGTTTCACTCAATGAAAAATGGATGAGACTAAAATTAGAGAAAGTAAAATTAGACAAAGTAAAAGAAACCACAGGCTCCAAAACGGAGATTCTAGGAAGCTAAGAAGGAGAAGTGATAAACACATAAATTTAATGCTGCAACAATTTAAATTGTAATAAACCCCCACATTCCTCTGAATATCATGGATTGTCGAAGAAAGGTTTTAAACTGTAATATCCACAACAGCAGCACAGAGAGAAGACTTGGATTGATAGTTTTGTTAATGTTTTATGTCTTTGTCAAGAGTGATCTTTATGAACTCTGAAGGTGGATTTGTATTTGTGTGTGTATGTGTGTGTGCATGCGAATGTGTTGGGGGCAGGTATGAGAGATTGCAAGAGAGCGAGTACAAGCTGTCCCCATCTGCCTGACTGTGTATCTTTGATACACTGGATCTGATCTCTTGCTGTGTGTGATGATTAATAGATTAAGTAAACACCTAAAATTCCTCTCTCCCTTTAGGCCGAATTACATCACGGCTCTTACGTTCTCCAGCCACGGCTACTGTCGTCACATCGGCCTCTAGCTTCCAGAGGAATGAATTGAATTATTAACTCATTAAAACTTAATAAACTCCTCCTGTGAGTGAGCTGCTTTCTCAGTAATGAACTACAGCCTTTAGCATCACTTCTCCATGCACGCTCTCTATCTTCATTCAGAAATTATGTAAAATTGGTTGCATTTCCGAAGGCTTTGTTTAGGTCATAAACACGTCATTTGTATTAGAATACTTTCTATAATTTCTTTATGCCTTTGCAGTTTACCTGTCCTACCTATACCTTAAACATACAGTACAACCACTGAGATTTATCGCGATTCTGAGTTCTGAATATGGTTTTCTTACAATTATCAATTTTACATTCGATAAGACATTCCTTTTTTATTTCTGAAGTGTAAACAATGCAAAACAATGCACATTTTATATACATTTTAACCAAAAAAATGTTGTTCCATGCAATTACAAGAAATCACTGGAATCAGGTTTAAATTTTTTATTTCTTATATGAAAATTCTAACCAAAATAGTCTTCAGTTCACTACAATTAAAAGAAATTAGTATTCTCATTGAGAATGGGATATCCATCTGTGAACATGACGTGTGATTACATCCTCTGATGTTCAAAACTTGCAATTTCATTAGAGGGCCTATTAAGCAGGGGTTGAGAGAAAGCCAGTACAGATTTGGCAGCACAGGGTGCATGGCAGGACAACCCAATACAGGGTGCCAATCAGTCGCGGGGCAATAGAATGTGGGAGTAACCGGAATAAAACCATGTGGGACATACAGAGGATATGCAAACTCCACACAGGCGAGATCCTAGGTCAGGCTGGAATTAGGGATGCTGGAACTGTAAGGTGGCCATGCTAATCACTGCACAAATGAAAACATTTATGTTTATGTTTTTCCCGATATGTTCTACAGTTTATGCAATAAAATTCACAGAAAAATTCCATATTTTATTAGTTGCTCGGAAAGTCTAGTTTCTAGTCATTAAAAGAAAATAAAATCATGCAATTTGGCCAGATATCCTTTTTTTTGGAAGTTTGGTTTCCATTTGGCCATAGATTCTGTGCTGTCAGCCTATAACCTTTCCTGATGTTCTTGTAGGACCTGGGTGTCTGATACAACCTGGTGAAGAAGAATGCATTATTACACCCCTACCACTAGGACCCCAATCCATTTGTTAGAAGGGGAATCTATATGAATTTCCATCAAAGATTTTTTTGTTTAATCGATATAAATTGTGAAAAAGTTAATGGCAATGAATCTGAAAATAGTTTTCCTACAAAAAAGCTGTCAACATTCTTACTGCATCTCAAAAGCCAATATGAGGACAAGTGCTCTGGCATTCACTGATATTGATGTGAAAGGAAAGCCTACTACAGAGCCTGCAAATCGCTCTGCTTTATCGAACAAAGAAACCCAAAGAGAGCTAGCCAGCTCTCCAAGAGAGCAGCATGAGAGCATGTGGGCCAACTCTCCAAATGCACAACAGCTCATACTCTGCTGTGATTAAGATACAAAAAATAATTTGGAATTTATGCCTAAAGCTTATTAGTGATTGAATAAATTCACATGTATTTTATCCTCCTTTTACAACCCCATATCAAAAAAAGTTGGGACAGTTTGGAAAATGAGCACACGGTGGCCTTTACGACTTGAATCCTCCCAAATCCGTGAACCTTTTAATGATATTATGCACTGTAAAGAGATAATTATGCAAATCCCTTCCAATGTTTTGAAACAGGATAACTTTTATCATCAATGAGTTTCCTGGTTTCTGTTTTTGTAGCAAAGCATGCCTATAAAACCTGTTTAATATCACATCATTGTTTAGTTTTGTTTAAGTTAATTACTAGCTCTAAATTGTCCCAACCCATTTTTTAAAATGGAATGGATGTTTGTTAAGAAATGAAATGAAATTGACCAGAGAAAACCTGAGATATGTGCATTTTCTATACTGTACGAATTTTGTATTACCGAACGAGTTGTATTTGTTAAGGTTAAGAAAGGTATAATGACACGACCCATACACGATCCATTCTTTAATTACTGTTGTGAATATTGAGGTCTGCCATTAATTTTTATGGTAATAAAGAGACAATGCAGTTTCCCAAGCAAATATAGTATGCAGGCAGTGTGTAGACATGTATCAAAGTTCTTCACCTAATATTTATTGTCATCCTATCATTTTTACCTAAAATTACTAGTTATGAAGAGCGTACATAAAATGTATTTTTAGCAAATAACTTTTTTCTAAAAACATGTTTCATTCAGTACATAATAAAAGATTTCGAAAGTGGTATTATCAACATCTGATAGGAAGAGTGGCTGATTAGGAGTGGGTTTGTTCTTAATAGTGCTGAATAGCACCAGTCTGAGATTGTGAGGGTGCTAGGAGACGCTGTAAGGATGTGAAATAAATCTCTTCTCCAGGCAGCTGTCAAACCTGCTGTGAGGTTTTTGATAGAGAAAGTCATGTTCTTTTAATGACATTAATAAATGGCCGTGTCGTTTTTTTGGGATACAACAACAAGAGATAAAAGCCTAATCGAAAACACTTCTTCCTTTTTTTTCTTTTTTTTTCTGTCTGCCAAGTGTTGATTTGATAAGCAACAGTACACTACTCACTGTGTTGCCGGCAATGAGGTTTGGATGGCTGCAATCTAAGACAGAAAGCCATGCGGCATGCGTAAGTGCTGTGAACCTCAGAGACCTGTAGAATGCTTGCACTTTGCTCTTATTGATTCAGATTGGGAAATCAAGACTTGTGGTGAGGGAACGTGGGGTTTCCATGGTAATAGCATGTTGGAGAGGTCTGCAAGAAAGGAACACTTGTGCATGTGTATGGGTGTGTTTGTGCATCATATAATAAATACACAGCAGGGCCATCACTTTCAAGTAATGAGCAGGAGTCTTACAAAGAAAGGGGCTCAGAGACATACAAGTTCTATGTTATGTATGTTCGATAACACTAGTCTACAAAATTACAACATTTTCTGGTTCAGAAATGTAAGAAAAAATCTTAATGATTTTGATGTTACTGTTACATAAATTAATAATTAATTATAACATAGTTATTACTAATCAGTACATGATTCAGAGGAAACTCTAATGTATTTAAATGTACTTTAATTAATTAATTCACATGCCCAAGCGCAAAAAATAACTAAATTCGGTTAATTGGACCATCGGTTAATGGGACCAGCTGCTTTTTCGGACCGAATCCTAAAGTACCAAAACAAATCCTATTATATACGTAGAATTTTATTCGCTTATTTGGACCAAAATTCTGTTTAATTGGACCAAAGAACTGACTGACCGTACGTTTTGCTGACTGACTAAAGGTTTACATTTTTTATTGTGGCTCTGGATATCTTTTCCTTGTGTGTTACAATAAAGGTTACTTTGTTTTTCCTTCATCTAAATTTTGGTTGTTGCCAATTCTCTCCCTATAGCCGAACCTAGCTCTGATGACTCTGGTAATGTAGTACTCCTACATATTATAGTTAAGTTAGAAGCGTTACAGTAAGAACTTGTTTTTTTTTACAGTATTTTGCTTCGCATGCTGAGTATCTATAGATTGTGTTGTAGATCGTTTCGAAAAACTTGGTTA
>JAUZST010078879.1:0-20825 GCA_034779995.1 Parotocinclus haroldoi | reverse complement strand
ATATTTTTTTCTCATTTCACTTCTAAAACGTAGACTATTTTGTGCAGATGCATCACATTTAATTCAGATTAAAAAAATACATACAGGTTGTAATGTAGTAAAATTGGGAAAAATCCAAGGGGGTGAATACTTTCGCAAGGCACTGTATGGAATGAGATGCGTAGCCAATCTTGCTAGTTTTCTCTACTCACTTATTCTGCATAATGCTCTTTAACTAAATGTTTGTAGTTTATGTAGTCTTTCCAGTGTGGATTCTTTGAGAAGCAACCACTGAAAGATTGCTTCTTTGGTGAGCTACCAGACGTCTTTACCCCGTGCAATGTTTGTGAGACTTGCAGCTCCCCTGTTGTCCTGCCAGGGAAATACTTCTGATTGTGGTGGCACTGAAAATAGAAGTAAATAAATAAATAATAAAATTGTCTTTTGCAAAAACCGATTTCTTTCATCTCTCGGTGTGGGTGGCAGGAAAGAGGAGGGAGGGATGGAGAGCATGCGAAACATCTCATGTGCATATTTCAACTCTCATGTTTAAATGAATTGTTTCGCCCATTTCTGTAAGGTGTGTGCTTCACTGCACCGTATCTAATTGTTCCATCAAACCATCACACACTTCAAAACAAGATGAATAACACGGCCACATGCTGGCAGGATATTTTGTGTGGTGTAGCCACAACAATAGCTAGGTTGATCAAATGAAATGGATGAGCAAGCTAGTTTCTTAGAATATTGTTAGCGTGTTAGCTTTGTTCAGCTAACGATAACTGAAGTATATAAATTGCCTACTACTAAAATTAATCTTAAATTAATCTCCTAAATTAATCTCTAAATTTTTACTTGTGCAACTCAATACAAGGCAGGAACATCCCTAGAGACGGTTCCAGTCCCTGTTGGAGCACATGTATTCATACACTAAGGGCACTTTAGAAATGTCAGTTAGCCTAAGACATGTCCTTGAAACCAGGAAGTCAGAGTACTCTGAGTAAACCCACACAACCATGGGAGAGACTTACAAACTCTACACATGAGAAGTCTAAGGTCGGGATTGAATCCGGGATCCTGGAGCTGTGAGGCGCCCTAACTGTGACATTATGCTGCCCCCTTTCAATACGTTATTCAATACATTACATAAGATGTTCAACACTAAGCATTATGCCAATGATGTTGCCCAAGTGTGGGTCAATAAAAGTCTTTATTTGGTTTATTTAATGCCGCTATCGGCATACGTGGCCATTTCAACGACACACGAAGCTATATCTCTAGACTAGTCATATATATACACTCAAGTCAATGCCAATTTAGCGTAATTAATTAACCTAATGGTGTGGGAGGAATCTGGAGTACCTGTATTAAACCCCTGAAGAATCGGAGAGGTTATGCAAACTCCACACATGAAAGACCCAAGTTGCACAACCCGGGGATTGAACCTTGGACCTTCTTGTTGGATTGGACCTTCTTGTTGTGAGGCAGCGGTACAACCCACAAGCCACCTTGTTTAAGGTTGGTAATGTAATTACATGTAGTGTAACTAAACTCTTCAATTTACAATACATTCCACTTACGATAGGTTTGTCAAAATATCATATCAATATCTCCATCGTAAATGAGAGAGCACTTTTACAGTATGTCACACATATCATAGTCATGATATGCGCGTGCACAGGTGACTACATGTGTGCTACACAGGTGCATGTGAGGTACATATTAATGACCTAAAGGTATTCACACAGCCTAGATTTGTCTGGCAGAACAGAGCCAGAGGTCTGCACACGTCTTAGGCTCAACTACCCAATCCTAATTAAACTACAGACAATAGCACAATATGCACAAAGTAAGCACTGTCCAGCTCTACTGAAAGAGTCTGTCACCAGCTGTGGGTGTACACAAACACAAAGACACTGAGTCATGGGCAACCTACTCAACTGGCTGCCATCTTTGTTCGCCTGTGGGACTCCTTGGCGAGTCTGCATAAATACAGCTTTGTACACTCATACAATTAAGCATAGATGCCACCTAAGCCAGGATGGATGCCATATAGTACCTATTTACGTGAACATGGTAGTATAATTTTATAATACCAAATGGCATAAATTCTATATAACCTTATATACATATATGTATGTGTGCATGTATGCATATGCTCTCGACAATCACTTAGTTACACTTCAAAGTTCATACTGGTGTTGACCTCTGCCCATTTTAACACTGAGTATTTGCGTTCTTTTGTATATAACTTTTGTGTGTTTTTCAGGGTTCTGTGTGGTGACAGGCATTCTTGGCTGTTTTGTCCCCTTGCCTTTACCCTTTTCCTATTCTGGTATTCCAACCCTAGACTGAGACATAGCACTGTGGAAATATTTGCACGCCGTGTGTAACTGTCATCAAGTTAATCACATTTTGTGGGTGTTATGATTTGAGGTCGGACCCCAACTATGCGGGATAGACAGAATCCCACGGCATATAATAAGAATGGGGGAAGAATATACATTAACTATAAAAAAGGACAAAAAGGGGAAAAGGACCCTAAATAATAAAAGGAACTAAAAGGGGAATAAAGTGCGCAGCTATGTCGCCTGCATTGGAACACAAACCGAAAAAACACCGAAGCACCAGGGGACAGGCGTGCAGCGAGCACGATATAGCGCTGAATTTGGACGGCAACACTCCAAGCCGGGGCATGTCTCATTTAAAGCGGACTGCCGGCTGGAGTGAGGCTCGAAGGGTGCCGAATACGGAACGCGATATAAGGCGGAACGGGTAACCTCAATGTGTCCCTAAAATGCTAGTTACCTCGGGGGTTCCCCTCCTACACGTCCCTTGGCACTACAAACCCCTGGATGTAACCGACTAACCATAAACGTTTCGCAGTGCATGATGCAGCGAATGGCAGGACAATCGGGCGTGGCGCGTCACCGTCGGGTGCGCGAATGGAATCAGACGACCTGGCGACGAACACTGCCTTAATCCGCACTTAAGTAGGGAGAAAAGCAGGTGCTCGCCAACAGGTCATAAATCAAGTACCGGATATAAACCGCCTCCCTATTTGCTATGTAATGCCGAGTATGGTAGAGAACAACGAGGCATAAGACAGGAACCCTAACAATGGGCGTAACATTCTGGACAGAAATAGTCCAATGTAAAGTCAATTGCATTTTATTTCCTACTCTCCCAAATCCATAGCCATTATCCACAATGCGGTGACCCTGTGCTATGTACAGTGGGGTCTGATTGACAGGCAGAAATCATGCTTGTTTATGGGTGACCAAATACTTACAGTATCATCCACCATAATTTACAAATAAATTCTCTAAAAATACTAATTTGTGATTTGCTGGATTTTTACTCATTTTGTCTCTCATAGTTAAAGTGTACCCATGATTACAGACCTCTCTCATCTTTCTAAGTAGGAGAATATGCACAATCAGTGGCTGACTGCTTTTTGGCCCCACTGTATCTATGACCTGAACCTGGTCTGTACACACCATTCTGTGGTTTTACTTACATTTTGAATGTTCAGCGTTTGTGTTGTGCTTATGGTTAGAAAAAAAAAAGAATTTCTAGAAATACAGTAGCCCAATTTAATAGCCAATTAAAGCCAGTCTGTTCGATCTGCACTTGTGACACTAGCTTAGCAGTGGCGTGGTAATAAAGGCAGTCTATTCTCCTTGGGGAAAACTGTGGGTTTATTGAAAGGATGACAATAAAAATGCATAGTAAATTAGGAAATGGCTTCACGCCTTCATTGAATAAATAAGCAGAACTGCACTTGCACATGCAAATGCTTTAATTTTCTTCACTGAAACTGATGACAATCAATAAGTAACATGTTGCAAATAGAGCATGGCGGGTTAGTGCAACTCCCACAATGCAGGGCAAGCCTGACCTGACCCATTCTATGGCTCATTTCTCCCATGAACCAAAGAGGCTGGTTCAGGCAGTACTCTTTATAATGAAACTGCCATAATTTTATGTGGATTGAATATATCACAGTTCTCACTAGATGCATATATAGTAAATCGTGCCCCAATAGCTCTGAACTGATTGCTAAAGTCACCAATAGAGTGATCTTGTCTGTACAATGTTATCATTTGTTCTGCGCCTTTATTTGTTCAGCTCTCTTATTTGACCCTTTTAGGACGTATTTTACGAGCGTGTCAGCCTTAATGCTTGTCCATGGTTTTCAAAGCATGAGTGCAGGAGGGATCTGGGTCAGATGCTTTGCAGGGTGGCTCTCTGTGTCACACGTAGAACATGAAGAAAGATGAAAAAAGAGGTGAGCCAGAGGGGAAAAAAGGCATGAAAGGGGTATGCTTAGGCTGAGTGCTGAAAATAAAAGTGGTGCACTGGACCACAAGGTGAAAAGCAAAGAGAAACAGAAGGAGGATTAGAGGTAGGCTGTCTTCTTCAAAAGAGAGACCACAAGCTGTCTGTCTCCCTGCATCAGCCTCAGCTAAAGTCCTAAGCCCAGGCTGAAATGTGTTTGCATAATTCAACAAGGTGGCCAAACCGACATCTGCAGATTATCATGGCTAATAGCACCACCAAAGGTAAGAGATGAAAAGAAAGTGTCCCGGTATGATGCCGTTTCCATATGGTGTCTGAACTGCATAACCACAATTATGCATACACCTAAATTATTATTTTTTGCTACGTTATATCTATGTCTAACACACTAGCCCACTGGTTGTTAGATGATCTTTGCCTTGCAAATCCCAGACCTTCGCCAAAAACCCAGATCAAAGAGTAGTTGGAATCAAATTAATATTTGTGTGTGAATGTAATGATGATATATTAAAGTGATTATTAGATCAAAATAATTCTTTTTGGTGTGAAAAAACTGTACAGTAAAAATGAGGCTCTAGTACCCTGTTGGACTGCCTCTAGACTAGATACAAGATGAGATATGATTGGCTATGGAGACATATAGATTCCATATGGATTGTGGGGGCAGGATCGAAGCACTTAGGCCTTAATATCTAAATAAGACCTTTATCATATCCAAACACATCCAGTGGCTAATGGAAATGATCTTGGCAGAGACAGGGGTGTGTATTAAAGGTGCCTCCTGCATCTGGATGGTGGACAATGAAACTGGGGCTGCTACTTGTGCTTGTCGGTGGATCAAACGATTCTCTTTACTGATGGTCTGTCTGGGCCATCTGGAGCCTATTCACCATGTGTACGTGCCCTTTATGTAATCATCTGATCCAACACCTCATAACAGCTATATGTATCTGTCTAAAACAATTAGGGCTTTGGACCAGGTAGTAAGCATTATTGAGACAATGCCACACTGTAAAAATCACTGTACAAATATTTTTTACTTTGACATCTATTAGCAATGTTATGTCTGAAATAAGATAGGATAAACCTTAAATTGGGTTAAAAATGTTAAATGGTCACTAAAACATACAGTTTAAATACTGTAAATACTCCTGAAACAGAACATCTAACAACCTTTTAAGAGGTTTAAGAGGAGTTGGTGACCCAGCGCACTGGTTTCAATTTTGCAGGACGCTTTAACTCCCTTTAATTAACATTCCTGCTAGACTTTCAAACACAGGTTGATTGAGCCTGGTCTTTCTTGATGTCACATGCAGGCTTTTTCTTTTCCTCTGGCTTACTCATGAGATCAGATAGACTGGAGGCTGTACTGCTACTCCTCAAAGTGGGTTTAGCTTATTAGGAAAGAGATTAAAGCAACACTGGCTCTGATTTTTCCTCAAGGAGAAGTCTCTGTTGGTCCTCACAGATTGTATCTGCTCCCCCATCAGTCCTGCTCTTTATCCTAAGTGTGTTTGTTGCTTTGTTTTGACATGTGGTGCTTGACATTAAGCCGATGTCACAGATGAGGTTTTAAGGTCAAATGTATGAAAATCATTTAAGTGTGAGCTTTAATAGTAGGCTGCATGTAACAGAGATGTTCCGAGATGTGTTTTCCGTGAAGTGCAGGAGCAGCGTGAGTGGTTCCAGGTAGAATTCGATTTCAGATGCTTCCCTTCCCTTTAAAGAGATGCGGGAGTGCTGCACTCTCACCCTTATGCAGTCTTTCTTTTTGGCACCTGTCTAAAGATCGAGTCTCACAAGCAAGCTTGCCAAGATTAGCCCTTATCCCCAATTTAAACCATGTACTCCTTTAAGCTGATCAATTCTTAACAACAGAATGCGATTTTTCAAAGGCAATTGCTTAAATGCATGGTACACGGGGAATATGTACTAAAGTAATGGGGTCATCCATTTTAGTCACAACCATTGCTAGCAGGAGTATAAAATCATGCAAGCACAGAGCTACGTAGTCTCATTGCCAAACATAAGCAGTGGAATGCCTTACTGTTGTGGTGTAAAGCACACCACAGGTGGTCTCTGAAGCCTTCTAACCAGTTAACATTGTGAACGACAAATCTGAATACATAAACTTTAGTCGGAGGTGCTTGGGGGAGTCACAGTGACATAACAGACTAGCCCACCAACCACTTACCCAGGTTTGAGTCCAGGCAGTGCCTTCTGGCCCCATCAGACTTTACATACAGTCATGACTGGCTGTATCTGATGATATGCAATACTGACTCATATTCCTGTGTTTGCATGTAACACCCATCCCGACTAGAAGGCTACTCTTAGATTTAAACCTAGCAACCTAAATTAACACTAAATTGAGTGCTGCTAGATTTTATTTTACTATAAAAGTGCATTACATCAATAATAAAAACAAAACAACACCAGCAATGTGCTATGTATAGGCTTTTTAAAGAGATTATAATGAAATATGTATTTACACTTGATAATCATAGAAAACGTTGATTTTTTATGATTATATGCATTTGTGTGGAATAAAAAGAACTTTTTTTAGCATAAATAGTCATTTTTGAAAAACTAAATTGCTTATAGCCCTATTGGTGATCAAATTAACTCTAAACCGGCGGCATTGAGGAATTGTCTTGTCAGACAAAAAGAACAGTCCCTGGCCCACCCCTGCTGGGAAACATTTATCGCATTTCTTCTTAGTAATGACACACCAGCCCCCACAACCACAGACTGTTTTGCTGAACTCACATATGTGTGATTTCTACTAAAAGAGCCTAGTGATTATGTGATTTCTGAGTATGGACAATTTATATATATATATATATATAAATTGTGGGGACTAAATAATCTGATAATACAAAACTTTATTTAACTAAATGTTATCTGATTAGCATGAATGGATAGCTGTTCACCAAAAACATCGTATCATATGAACAAAAAAGACGAGTTTGTCTGTCTGTAGCAAAGAGTAAGCAATGGTTCAGCATGTTACTAGTTTAAAAATGTATAAAAGTGTAAAGTCTAGAAATTCAGCAGGTTCAACAAAATGTACATCAATGCCTGTTCGCTTCAACAAGGAGGTCTTAACAATTATTATTTAATTGTCCATCCTTTATCTTCCGCTTAATCCATAAGGGATTGCAGGCCAGCTGATGGCCACCCGGAAACTCTGGGTGCAAGGGCAGAAACAACCTCAGACAAGGTGCCAATCCCTCACAGGGCACTACACACAGTCATGCACACAGTCATACACTAACTTTAGATACACCAATAAACCTCACACGCATGCCTTTGGACAGAGGGAGGAAACAGAAGTACCCGGGATTGAACCCAGGACCTTCTTTGCTGTGAGGTAGCAGTGTTACCCACCGATCCACCCCTTAACAATTCTGACAAATCATAATAGGAAATAAAAACATGTCTTTAAACTCCAGACTCTGCAGCCCCAAACTGTGAATTTTTACTGCCATCAATATAATGTATGTAATACTTTTATGTTTGGTTAATATTTCAATGTCATTTATTTTTAGGAATTTACTTTGCATTGACTACACGCATTAGTAGGAACCATGGTACGGTCTGTGTTGCACACGGACATTTTTAGGTGTTGCAATGTTCTCTGCCAAGCACTTGGGTGTGAAATGGAAAAGTTTGTGCTCTACTAAATGCTACAAGCCCCATGCTGGCTTCACCTAGATATTCCTAGATGTGCAGTGAGCTTCATAGTGAGCACCATACTGGATTTACCTACTTAAAGGTTTAAAATGTTACAAAGGTTTCATTGCATTGCCTGTGCTGGAAATTAGTGCTTCCTCAAGAGGACTCATTCAGTCTTGATGGTTTGCAGCCAGCAAGCCAGCGTATGTTTAGTTATGTTCATATTCTATCGTGCATGTTCATATTTCGGTTCTACATTGTGTGTGATTGATAAAGTGTGCTTGTAACTGAAGAATCGAAATGTATAACAGTTTAGATTTTGGATGCTGTGTAGATGCCCTTACATTTACATTACAGCAGCATAAAAAATTGTGATAATCAAGTTACAGTTCACATTATGCATTGTTCTTGAACATAATTATTGCGAGAACTTCCTTCCATTCATTTGCTCAAAAGCTAAAAAATTACTATCCTAGTCTTTTCAGCCACCAATACCGGTGTCCAGCTTTACTCGACCAGATATACATTTTATTCAGACTGACCTTGATCAGATTATCTCCGCTGAGATGTGTACATGAACACCTACTATTCTGAACGAACTATTAGGCTGCACTCTTTCCTCAGGCTGTGCATTTGAAAGCTACACTTGGATTTATGTAAAGATGTTTGTGCGAAACGTTCTTTTGTTAAAAGAGCTGGAAATACCACAGCGAATTGCCATCTCCATTGTTAACATAGCACATTCATACACAATATGGGCATAAGAATAGTAAGTAAGTATTAAAACATCTAAACATTGCTTCTGCATGAGCTATTTTGACATCACATTTTAAATCATCCCATTTAAAATCTATAGGCATTCAGAGCTGGTCCCTATCTGTAGCTATAACAGCCTCCACTTTTCTGGGAGGACTTTCTACAAGATTTTGGACTGTATTTTTTGGAATATTGTATCGTAAATCGGTGACTACCTGTATAGTGTATGCAAGTGTAGCTGTATTGAATCTACAGTCTGTGCAACCGTTCAGCATTCAGACAGGCTTCCTCATGCATCCAGCTTATTGACCACCCTTTCCACAGAGCTCGATATCCTACATATTACAGAATGAACATCACGAAAAGAATAATGATTATCTCTTTCCCCATTGCTAAATCATAAATTGGATTGTAATACCGTTTTTCTGTGCTATGGCTATAATGTTGAACTAGATGACGTATATGTGTTTAGAGTCTGTGCACTCTGGTGATGCATTATTGTAGCCCAGTGCCTCACTAAACAAGCTCATTCACGCTGTGGCTAAATCATTATAGGCCCGGTGGAATGAAGCAGGGCTCAAATGGATGTGTACCTGCCCGTACTGTAATTGGCATTCTGACAGTATAGCAAATACAGAGAGAGAAGGTGCTGGAGCCGCCTGTGTGTGCTGCTTGCCGCATGGCTTTTATTATGCAGAAATAATTGTTTTCTTCTTACCCATTTCCTGATTTCCATCAGACACCTCAAACAGACAAAGGTTGTGGGTGAATTAAGTGAGGATTCGGTCCCGATTGTTTTTCAGAGCGATTGCGTCGCTTTCAGGAACACATATTTCTGGAGATAATTACACAGAGTGGGTGGAATAACAGCATGAGTTCAGCAGGAGTACTGTCCAGACGACATATGGCTTCTGTTGAAGGCAACGTTACCAAAGCCATGTGTGCTGCATTTCTTTGGATGAGCAAAGTTAATTTATTCATTCGACCACAGTTTTTGTTGTAGGATTTCGATATATGATTCTAAAAAAAACAGTACTCTTAGAAATGAAGCGTGCAAGGTAATAAACACATTTTACTCGGGCTTACCCAAATTGCTATTTTGACATCAATCAGTTTTCTCCTCATACATTAGCAATCAGCTGTGAAGAGAGTTAAGAGGATTGGATTTAATTATACTCTGTTGCTATAATTATACCTTTTGTTTTGTATTTTGATATAGATACTCATTCAAGTGTTTACTTGACGGTGCATGCTGCAGGAGTGTCTACCCACCATAAAGAAAAGTGTTTTTTTTCTGCTAGTCATACCATAAAAACTATAAAGTTTTCTTTTCCATTGTGATACCTAGTGGCTTAAATATGTTCTGGGTTCTGTTGGCTGGGCTTCCTGAAGAACTGGTCAGATTTGCTATTGCATGGCCTAATGATAATCTCTCAACCAGTCTATTCTCTTTCATTGCAGCCATTTATGCATTCTTGTGATGCCCACCCAGGCTAGGAACTTGCGTGACTGCGAATTAGTTCCTAGAACTGTTTGATACAGAATCGTTATATATGTCCAAATTTGGGACTGTGACTTCATCTTTGTTCCCCTGGATCTATTCCTGATGCTCAGGCCTGTCTCAGTCTCAATGGCTCTCTTTAATTCTCTTGAGGACTGTTTGAATGATGGCTGACTGTGATGGCAGTCATCCTCACACACTCTATCACACACTGTATCACACACTAGCTCAGCATGCAGGGCTGACCTCGGTGCTCCTAACACCCTCATTTCCCAGCCTCCGCTGTTTTACTGCATCAGGTTTCAAAAGGGAAAAAAACATGCTTTGGTTTCTCCCTGGCTTTGACCTCGTTTTCAAAGCAACCCCCATGCAATAAAAAGGCAAGATGGTGGGAAATGGATGGTTCTAACCTTTCAGGGTAATTCAATATAGCCATGAAATCCATCAGCACCCCATAAATTTTCGGCATGAAAGAGTGCACTTAGTGCATCCTGTTTAAGGTCTTGATCAGAAATTGGAATGTATTTAGTAGACTGATGACTAATTGATTTCGGATCTGCGGGATCATATTTACTGGCTGAGTTTCACCGTACTTGTACTTTTCTCATCTCACTGTCAGTATTAATAAAACCTGTGCTTTATCCTAACACTTTCCCACCACTTTATCGCCACCGGTGTCCTGGATTATTGACTACGTAACCACCAGGCCTCATTCTGTTCAGCTACACTGCGTGTGTCAGAAAAAACTGCAAGTTGCGCAGGTGTTCCACAGGGAACTGTTCTAGGTCTTTTCCTCTTTGAACTTCTGTATGGCTCTGATTCCGAGTACGACTCTGAGGTGTGTCATTTGCAAAAGTTCTCGGATGGTACTGCTGTTACTGAGTATTAGTGATAGAAGGGAGGCTGAATGCAGCATTGTGGGAGGGAGGGGGGCTTGGCAATGCAATCATCTTCAACTTCATGCCATTAAGATGAAGGAAATTGATGTGGATTTCAATAAGCAGAAGCTTCTTCCATCTCCAGTAACGAATTACAAAGCCCTGTGTGTACAAGTTCACCTGGGATAAGAAGTAAGTGAACTACCTGCACTTTTATTGTCTGAGGAAAATCAGATCTTTTAGTGCATATGGTCACTTGTTACAAACCTTCTAAAACCAGCCTTTCACAAAATGATTTTTAAGTGATTTTGCAGTCGCAAACAAACTTCCAATGCCAAAAATTGCCTTTGTTATTTTTAAAAGTGTCTTGGTCCTCAGCTTGTCCTCAGCAAACTATTGGCAGGATTGCTTGGGTAGATCTTTAGTAGAGGTTTCCTTCTCGATGACAGGCATGCAGACCAGTTTGATACATCGTGCAGTGGCTTATGGTCTGAGCACTGACAGGCTGACCCCCCACCCCTTTAACCTCTGCAGCAATGATAGCAGCATTCTTGCATCCATTTTCAAAAGCCAACCTCTGGATATATGCTGAGTACGTGCATTCAAATTCTTTGGTCGACTATGGCAAGGCTGTTCTGAATGGAACCTATCCTGTTAAACCGTTGTATGGTCTTGGCCACAGTGCTACAGCGCTCAGGGTGTTGGCAATCTTCTTATAGCCTAGCCTATCTTTATTTAGAGCAACTATTTTTTTTTTCAGATCCTCGGAGAGTTCTTTGCCATGAGGAGTTATTTTGAAATTCCAGTGACCAGTATGACGACATGAGCGACAGCACCAAATATAACTTCTCTTTCACACCTGAGACCTTGTACCATTAACAAGTCACATGATACTAGGGAGGATAAATGGTTAATTGGGCACAATTTGGACATTTTTACTTAGGGGTGTACTCATTGGTTGCCGGTAGTTTAGACATTAATGGTTGTGTGTTGAGTTATTTTGAGGGCACAGCAATTTGACACTGTAATACAAGCTGCAGAATGACTGCTTTACATTGTATCAAGGTGTCCTAACACTTGTGGTGATATGGAGGGTTTTGTTGCTGTTAGGGTCCTCTATTGTGGTCTAAGTAAAGTTTTGATGAGTGGGAAGAACAGATCAGAGTAAGGACTGGGACTAGTATCAGAAGAACAAGCTTTAAACTAAAGGGAAGCTCCTATTGCACATTAAATTCCTATTTAACCCTGTTTTACTATAAATGTTTTATCCTTTTATCACCATATTTACAGTGCTGCTGTATTCTATGCTTGCTGCTGGAACACGTTTCAAATCAGGGGTTAATAAATTGCTATCTTATCTTATTGCTGTGGTAAAAGGAAGGCTCGGAAACAGACACATATGGCATGCTTGTTTTCAAGAATGCGACTGGGACTTGCCAAGCCGATCAACATTTTAACCACACACTCTTACTGGCATGATATGACATTGTTTGATAGCGTGTGACTAATGGACTGGAAAACTGATGACTCAATGCAATGAGAAGGATTGGTAAAGCCCGAGTGTAAGCAACACTTCATCATGTGTGTGTGAGCTGAAGGACGGTGTAGATTAAATCCAACGGTGACATGTGAATCCATTGTGGTTGCTGGTGCAAAGCATAATTCATATTGCAGTGAACTGGTGAAATTCCCAGGTGTCGATCTTTTATTACCGGGAAGGTTTTCGCAAGATCACTGTGCTGTGTCATTCAGTGAATCTTTAAAGCCTTGCGGAAAAAAAATCCTTCAAAAATGTTTGTTTTGCTATTAGTTAAATGGACAGATGACGGATGATGCCGATTACGCGGATTGTTTCTGATTAAATTAATGAACACAGTGCATTAAAGCAATAAGCAATGAGAGGCCGTGCGTTACAACGATTTTATCATGGCTTAGGGTCTTAATAGGCATAATGCAGAGCAGAGTAACCCCTTTAATACAAAGCATCGAGTGGCTCATTGCTTTACTAAGCGATGACAAAACAATTAGATTAAATGCATTAGTGTTTAACAGGTGATTTTATTATGATATTTGATCTAAGTATTTATTCCACCATGCAGTTCACACAAAGCCATCAACTGCTAAAACCAGAAATCAGTTTTTTTATTCTTTTTTGCATAGCATGCAATTTACAAAGCATCCACAATAACTGTGTTTCGGTGACTAATTTGGTGCCCAAATGCAACATATACATTTTAATGAGCACATAAGTTTAATAACAACAAATAGCGTGATGATACACACAGCTCTTGATGCAAATTTCTGTCTGTGTGCTCAAAAAGACAAAAAGGACCATCCAGACTATTAGTCATTACAAGTCTAAAAGTTAGGAGTTTTCACGGTATGGGGTTAAGTCAGTGCCCTTCGCCAAGGTCAGTTTCAAGTATGTGATGCATGTAGATGCGGAAAAGTACATTGAAATTTTAGAGCAACATAAATTCCTTCTAGATGAAATCTTTTCAAGGGATGTCACTGCATTTATCAATAAGACAATGTTAAATAAATCGGATTGAAGTTAAGACTGAGATATGGAAATCCCTTCCAATCTTTCTTTAAGGAACATTGTTTTTAAACATTTCAATAATTTTCTTACCCATTTGTGCACACAATTTGGAGACACACTGGTCATCTTTGCTCATCAAAGACCCACAATTTCCTGGATGCTGCTAAATCATGATTCTATTCTAATCACCTGTTGACATCATTGAAATAATTCATTACAAGCTCCAAATTGCCCCGTCCCAACTTTTTTAGAATGTGTTGTGGTCCTGAAATACAGGAAGGGTTGAATTAACAAATGAAATGAAGTTGACTGGATAGAATTGGAATATTTCAGGTTTATACTAAATAAACTGAATAAAAGCCAAAGTAAATGTAAGGAACAATAGATTTTACCATTGGCATTTTCCTAACTGCCCCAACTTTTTTGATTTGGGGATTGTTTCTCTATTTGTACATTCCTGTAACATGAGCTAGTTTCTAGTGGCTTGTATTCTTTGAGAACTCTTATATTTACATCATAAGTAACATCATAAGTAACTGACTGATACAACTGCTGATGATTTGCAGTAACATAAAAGTATGTGAGTATACACTGCACACTGTGTGTCTACCATTAAAACCTCCTCTTTAATCAGCTGGTAGACTTTTTCATATTGTTTTTCATTTCTCTTATTCTCATGAGTGAAGAGAGAATGTGGTCCTCTCACTATCCAGAACAATTATACAGTGTAGGGACTCCTCTGAAGCCTTTTAAAGCCTTCATTTGTAGATCCAGGTTAGATCTGATTGATTTAGTATTGACTTATAAAAGACCTACTCGCAGTAACCATGCCCAAAACCCGCACCACCACCCAGTGTGAGGTGTCACCTGCGTGTAAATCCTGGTGATGTGCATCCAGAGGGCACTAAACTGATCAGACCACCAATGTGTTGGTTATAAAACAGGAGGCAATTGATCCTGCACTTTTCTCAGTGAAGGAAGGAAAAAACACTGACATGGCTGATCTGGAGGGTTATAAAGTAATTGAGTAACGACCGTAAAAGAGGAAATTACTTCAGGATTTCATGCAATTTAATTCCACCCAGATGGTGCTGATGTCATATTTCTGGCAATTTTTAGATAAGATGTTTCTAAAGTTTTTCAATTTCATTCACTTGTTAATATTGCATTAAACTTAGCAAAATTCCATATTTAAGTTTATTTTCTACAGATGTTGTGACCATTTAGATGATGTATTTGGCCGCTGTGTCAAGCCTCAGACGATGTAATCGAATTTGTTTCTACCTAGACAGGGTATCAGCTGATTAATGGCAGACATGTAGCTATGTTGCTGCTGACTGTTGTTTCTCTAGTTTTCTGTACCAGCATAAAAATCATGGGTATGTACTACATGTCATGTATCATGTACTACACAGCTTAATGTTGACCAGCGTAATATTGACAATAGTGATGATAGTGTAAGGTAGCACAGTGGCTCGGTGGGTAGCACCACTGCCCGGGCTTCAATCCCAGGGTGGAGCGGCCTGAGTCCTTTCTGTGTCTGTATGGGTTTACTCCAGGTACTCTGATTTGCACCCACAGTCCAAAGATGCGTGTGTTAGGTTCATTGGTGTCTCTAAAGTTGCCCTTAGTGTGTGACTGTGTGTGTGACCTACGATGGATTGGCGTCCCGTATATTGTTCTTCCTGCCATGGCACCCAGAGTTGCCGGATGGGCAGCGACTGGCCCGCGACCATGTTTGGAATAAGATTAAGGAAGATAAGGGGTGGATGAATGAATAATAGTGTGCTATGTGCTCTGTTGTGCATATTTAAATATAAAGTAATGCTTATACATGAATCTACTATTTTTTATAATCAGGTTACAGATATAGTATTAGTATAGTAGATATACTGGTACTTTGTCATTCACTACTTTCTTAAATGTATTATTGATTGGACCAAAGATATCACCAATATGACAGTACAGGTACATGTATCTAATATTATTTACTATGCAAAACTCCTAGGCATTTATCCTAAACATTTTATTGTTTTAGCAATGATATGATGACCATATATAATTATTTCTGCTTATGAGATCAAAACCAGAACATATATACACATGGAATGTATATGCAGTATTAAAAAACTGGAAAGAAATCTGAAAAAAAAACAGCTACTGTTGTGACCTTCCCTTACACTTGAGCAATAGCATTATTTGGCAGCTTTATCAGGATGCCAAAAGTGGACTGTTCTACAGTCTAAAGAAGCTTTATCAGATATAGTCAGATATAGTATAAGCTTAGCAGCCATAAAAGATATGCTAAATCACAAATACTGGAATTTAAGTCCAAATATCTTTAATAAGTCTATCTTTAACAAAATATAGTAATTATTGTGTTTATCTGGAGGTCCTTCAAAGCTGTCTTAAAAACTTTATAAAAACGTACGAGTGGTTAGTGATGTCTCAATGGGATTCATTCCTCTCCAGTAAGAGTTTTATCCAGATATGGGTCAAGGTTTGTCTGAAACATATTCTGGGAACACTGAACACAAGGCAGGAATACACTCTAGGGGAGGGCACTGGTCCATTCTTGGGCTTGCATTACAAACTCACTATCACATTCATTTACACACTGATGGCCAATTTAGAGTTACTGATCCGCCTACCTTCACGTTGTTCAATTAGAATGCTGGAGGAATCCAACACAGACCTGCGAGTGCTGGATAATTGCTTAAGACTCTTTTCTACTAAACAGGGTTAAAATCCCAAGCTTCCATTTTTGAGTCCTGGAGCAAAATCTTTAACCATTAACTACACAGCTTAGTTGTGCTATACATGTATCTGCTTATTGCTGTAAATGTGAAAAAGAAGAACATGCCAAACCTCTCACAGGGAACTCGGAGGCAAGGATCGAACCATGGCGCTTCCCGTCAAGACTCATTACATGGAATTTGGTAAAGGATTTCCATTAAATTGCAATGATTACCATTCATTTTGTTCCAGATGTTATTCATTAGTATGTAGTAGAAGTCATTTATTTTTTACAAAGATAATCAAATTTAGTAAAGACAAACAGACTGAACCTTCAAACTGGGTTATAATTCACCTAAAAACTCTTTGTGTGTGCAGTAAAATTGGTGGCTCGCCAGCCAAGGCCGTAATGAATTTGATAAACGGTGGCGGAACCGTAACCCTGTAGCTCTCAGACATTTCTAATTGATTGATAAGGCCCTGTCTTGTCCTCCACTTTGTTGCCAGGGTAACAGTGCTTCAGCAAGCACCAGTGCCCATGAGGCTTCGTCCAGTGCTCTGGTCTGAGGAAGCCTCTCATTTTGATGTTAATTCCAGGCGGAAGATTGGGAGAAGAGAGCAGAAAAAGAGCCAAGTGATGCCTCACTGTTTCTTGGAACAATACAGGACCAAGTCATTCTCAGATTAAAATGGACTGGCGGATTTGCAAGCTTCCCATCGCCTGTTCATATGCAAATGAGGAAGACACTGATTGTTTCCTCATCTTGAATATGAGGTGCTGGCCTCTGAGGAATGGTGGATTTGGTGAGGAGCACAGAGAAGGAGATGGAGATATTCTAATGCTTCAGCAAGTGCAGTCCACTTTATCACCCTGCCATTAAAAAAATATGAATTTCTCATTATTATAAAATGTATGCAACAGCTTTAGAACAGGATCTGAGGTTTTTTATATTTCAGAGAGCATGCCTTTTAGTAGGGGTATATGGGATTGGAACAAATTATATCTTGATATTTTATGGGTTTTAATGATAAGCACTGTGTCAAGAAGCAATAAACTTTAAATTAACACCAGTAGAAGTAGTAGAACTGTTTATTCTGTAAATACAGTTGAACCAAATGAAAACAAGAATGAAATAGCCAAACTAAAACAAAACTGCATGGGGTGCAGGGAGTTGTGGGAGGAAAAAAACCCAAAAAGACATGCAGGACGATGGAGGAAAACAAGTGTTGGTCACCAGGTGTAGCATACCAGAATCACTCACCAAGAGTGACGTTATACGACTGCTGCGTTCAGATCAAAATGAAGCATATCTTGACCTAAATTCAGCCAGAGGAAAGGTAAACTCAGAACCAGAAGAATCACTCAAATTCTCACTTTCTTCACTGATTCTGGACAGGGTCGCATGAGAGCAGATGCTTATCCAGTAGCACAGGGAGCAAGGCAGTAATAAGCCTAGACAGGGTGCCAATCCATCATAGGGTACACGCACTGACATACACACTCACATACTAGGGACACTTTAGAGACACCAATTAACCTAACAAGCATGTATTTGGACTGTGAGAAGAAACTGGAACAAACTATTTATTTATACTATTTATATATTATATCTATATAAAAGACTATATAAGAATGAAATGGTGCAGAAAAATGACATTAACAAGTACACACTTAAATAAATAAATAAATAGTCTATAAATTAGCCAGAACTGTCAAATGATGCCACCAAAAATGTTTTAATGCTGATATATTTGAATAAAATTGGCCAAGAGTACTATGTTATAAGAAGACCATGTGTGAATTTTGGGATGCAGCGGCAAGGTCAACAGTCCTTTTATAAGTGTTAAATCCCTGCATCTTTTCTGTTCCATGATAAGCTATGGACAGCTCATCCCAAATTCCCCCAGCAACCCCGACCATGGTTATAAACAACTAAAACTAAGGAAATAATAATAATAATAATAATAATAAATAAACACTAAACTTGTTTAGTTGAATACCAGTTTGTTGGTAGAAGGTCAGCGACAGCATTATATTTCATTTTAAAGGCATGTTTATATCTATTTATAATCATAGTGCATTAAATGATATAGCACCAAATGTGCCCCTGTGGGTCAGGAAATAAAATAGAGAATGTATAAGATGAAGCACATTTATATAAAGCTGTGATTTGCCTTGTAGTTATGCTGTTATAGAAAACAGTTCAGTGCCTACCAATCAGAACGATAATAATTTAATGAACAGAGAAAGCCAAAAATCATGATCACAATTAAAATCTGATTAAGTGAGTAGCCTTGGTGTGTAGATTCATAATATCACAGAGATGATTATCCATGCTTAGAGAATATGAAATGGGCCAAACACTGCTGGTTGAATAATTTGTAGTGTAGCTGTTGTGAATGCACAGATGTGAATGAGTCACTGTGGAATGAGTTACAGATTGCCATTTATGATGTAGGTGGGTTGAGCTGGACAGCACACTGAGTACACTGTGTCCATGTTATTCCAACACTTCTCTATCTTCTTTCTCCCCCTCTAGCTTACGGTTTATGTCGTGAGAGAGGCCAGAGTGGAGGATGTTGTTAGTTCTGTCTGGGAGAATGTTTGTGCGACTTGTTTATGACATTAAATGAGCGTGGGCCCGATGCTAACAAGCTCAAATATGGCTCAGCCTTTAAAGCTGCATGCTCCTCCTAAATTAACGCAAGTCTGTTTGTCCTTGCATTCCTGTCGAGAGTGACAGAGAGGGTGTGAGACATGGGGTGAAAGAAAACAGAGGAGACCACACTTTTACTCAGGTGTGTGTGGTCCTACTGCATTGCGTAACTCTGCAAAGGTCACATGTGAAAGGCTTATGTGGGTGGTTTCCCCTTCCAGAAGATTTTTTTTTCCATGAATCCCATTTAGTAAATGGTGTTCTATTATGAGAGAGGCAGAACAGTGGCTCAGTGGGTAGCACTGCCGCCTCACAGCAAGAAGGTCCTGGGTTCAATCCCATGGTACGGCCTGGTTCCTTTGTGTTTGGAGTTTGCATGTCCTTCCTCTGCCTGTTTACTACAGGTATCCACTTTCCAAAGATATGCATTTAATTAATTGATTACATTAAATTGGTATTGAATTAAGTGTGCGTATATATATATATATAGAGAGAGAGAACGAGAGAGAGAGAGAGACAGAGAGAGATATTTCACACAGCCTTGTACTTGTCCAATAACATTTTTTGGATCCACAAGTATGGACCCTGTAGAATATGTTCAATTCTGGAACTTTCTGAAACATCCAGGCTTCTAATGACAAATAAATAAGTAAATTCATGCAACTGTTTAGACTTTTGTTTGAGATTCACTCCAAAAATCTCTATTAAAAAAGTCAAAGATGTGCCTGGATTCTTTGAAAACATGTATATGGTCATGTGTACTTATTAATTATTTAATTTCCTCCGAATTCACTTTTTGGTAAAGGCCTGTGTAGCTTGCATTGCTCCCGCTTGGATCTCTGATTCCTAATGTTTGCCAGACTTTTTCAAAGATGTGGGCTGTAATGCACAAGATTATCGACTATAAGCATTAATGGCCGCATCCAGTACTCTTTCTACAGACACCGCACATCCATTAGCTAGAAGCTAATGGGCTAATGTGCACAGTAATGGATCCTTAGGTCAGACAGAGGCTTGAGTTTGTGTTAGTTGAATGCAGGCTTCTTGTATGTATTCTGCACAGGCTGGTCTGTGGGATTTCCTCAGGCCCCCTAGGCTTCAGTAGTCCGGAAGGAAGGGATCTCAGCCTTGCTCCCAAAATAGGCAGCATTCTTTCCCCTGCCCCAGGAAGCCCTGGGGTAAAGTGGAACAGTTCAAATTCCATCCCACACAGTGTGTACTGTCAATCACTGACCTTTAGACACTGTGTGTCCTGTAGAAATACTTGGTAAATTATGATAAAATTAGTCATTTTCAAGAACGGTTTCCTGCATTAGAGGAAAGAATCAGATAATGAGATACACCCTGCATTTCAAGGCTTTTAAAAATGCCGTGCTTTCACCCCGACAGTATGATAGAAATTATTATGCGTGTATGCACACGGCTCTGCGCACCTTATGCATAATCACATTTATTCAAAGCTGAAGTTAAATGTGCACTCACCGTTTCGACAGGAAAGATATGAATTTGTAAATGCCTTTCACATGTAAAGGTTTGTACTCGCTAAAAGTTATAAACAAATGCATCCACAGGACCAAAATACAGAGCAGGCTGACACAGCTATTTACTAGGTCGAGGCCTGGTCGAATTTTTGACAAATTTTCAGACATGCTTATGTGTGAACTGACCTTTGAGTTAGGCAACTCCTTTGTTTGTTTATTTGGCTTCTTTAACATCGCTATTAGCATCAGTGGCCATCTTAGCGACACACACAAAAGGTAATATCTATACACAAGATCATCTCAAGACCAGTCATA